>VZTL01001720.1:399-16349 GCA_013400535.1 Scopus umbretta
TAGGAGACAGTTCTGGAAGAGAATTGAGGTAGAACGTATTCAAAGGGTAGTCAAGCTGTTAGGATAGTCACCAGGAATCTGGGAGGCTAATGTGCAGGTTTTTTTATCCTTCTGTAGGCTTTTCGTGGTGCCTTATCACTGTACCAGAAAAATGTCACTGTCCCACAGAGAAATGTCCTATTGGTTTTTGTTTCTTCCTTTTTGTTTCCTTGTCATACCTAGACATGCGCTATACAAGTTGACTAATGCTGAGTGTAAAAAAAGTGAATTGTATCACCCCTAACTTGGGATTTATAGAACTAGAAGTTTTGAGTTCTTGTCTTTATTTTTTTTTTTTAATATTGAATGCCACAGAAACGTAGGGTTAAATGGGACCTTGACAGACCCTGTAATTTCTTCCCCAACACAAGACCAGACAAGCCCTCACAGATGTTTTCCCACTTATTCTTAGACATCTGCAATGACGAACACACTGTAGTATATCCAAGCAATGCATTCTTGACTTGTACTGTTCCAAACATGAGAATTTGTTTCTTAATTTTCTTAATTCTTGAGTCTTCTGTGGCGAAATGTAATCCACATTGCTTTCATTCATCACATATCTTGAGAATAGATTTCCTTTCTGCAACATCATTTTATTTAGTGTTCTGGCTACCTCCTGCACTCTCATCTACAGGCTAAGCAGTCCAAGTTACACCCTGCTTTTCACACAACTTTCATCCAGTTCCAATAGCTCCTTTTCTTTCCTGAAATACAGCACCCCAAAATTAGGCATTGAGCTCTTCCTGAGTAGGCTGGAAGTCACACTTTCTGCCTGAGCCCAACAGACTGTGCTCTGGCTCTTCCTCCCTGAGTGACACTCACTTTTTCCAGGGGATGACCTGCTGACTCAGGCTGCCAACATTACTGCATCCCTTTCTCCAAAACTGCCATCCAGCCCATAATTCCCTGGCTGGTATGTGTAAGGCTGATTATTCCTGTGTACTTGTAGCACCTTGCACTTGTCCTTATAGAAAGGCATCCTCTTTTTTACAGACCATTTCTCATATTTGTTTGGAATCAAGTCTGCCCTCCAAGTTCTTGGTTGCCCCCTCTTATCTTCATGTCATTCATTGATTAAAAACCTCATTCTTCCACTCTCCTGACTACTGGCTACCTACTCCTGGTCATATAATCATAATGAAAAAAAAAAATCCCATGGCAATCCCTGGCATAATCCTAGCTTCTGTTTACATCAAACATTGATAAGTAATCTCTCTTCCTACCAGTTTTGTACCTGACCTATTACATTTTAATCTAAGACATGGTTGGCTGGTGTGATTAAAAGAAAATATGAAAAGCTTTGCTAAAGTAAAACTATGTGATATATTCTCTTCTGCATACCCACAAGACCTGATACAGTATCATAGATGCAAATTAGAAGAGCTTGACGTTATTTGCCCTTAGCATAGGTTCACGCTGACTGCCACTCATGGAACTCTTTTCAGTGCTTACCAATAGGTTGTTTAATTATAATATGTGCCAGTATTTTTTGATAAATGAAGTATACTGTCAGGCCTGCAAATTCCCAGCTGCTGTGTTTTTTGCTCCTTTGTAAGAATAATCACTGTTTTCACTCTTCTACAGTTTCCTGGTATGTTATTAATCCTCCATAGATTTCCATAAATAAGCAATTGCCAGGGGGCGCTCTGATTTTGCCTGTTTTCCTCAGGTTTTTGTATATCTTAGCCTGAGTTGAAAGTGTTTAACTTATCTAAGTAGTCTCTAACCTGTTCTTTCCATGGTCTTACCTCTTAGTATATCTAAAATTGCTATTTAATTTGATTTACCCTCGGAATTTTAGTGTTAAAAAAAAAAGTTTTAAATACTACTATCTTCTCGATATTAACTGTCAATGGATCCTTATTGACCTAGTGAAAAAGATTTTTCCTTGTAATTTCTCAGGCTACTACTGTATTTAACATGACATGAGATACTGCTTTATAGGGACTCTTTTGCATCTTTCAGGGTAGGAAATTATTTTTTTTTCTTCATGAAAGCCGAACGAATAATGTAATTAGGAGCCAAGCATTAAAATAGCAAATATATCAATATTCATGAAAAAAAATGAAAGCATTTCTGAAGTTTTCTACATGATGTAGGAATGTAGCTAAATACATGTAGACTGACTTAATACCTGAGAAACAATTGTATAGCTGGCACACAATTTACTTATTGTTCTTCGTCCAGTGACAGTGGATCACTCTGTCACATTGCATTACTTAGAAAAATCTGTGCGGTGTGTCAATGTTGAAATCCGATGGGATTCAGTTCCCCTAGGTCAGATTTACACTGAAGCAGAGGTGGGCTCTGATATTTTTAATTCATTGGGTATACATCAGCATGCAGTGCAGAATCCTAAAAGATAAGAATTGGTGAGTCACATCCTTGGCTGCCAGGCATAAGGGTGTATCTGAGACTACAACAAATGAAACACTGGTTAAAATTTTATTATTGCCTAGTGGGGCTTTGGTGTCAATTTAATAATAAAGCACTGAACTAAGTAGAAACTACTAGTAATATCTGTGGGGGGAAAGTAGTAAGGCCATTGAAATTTCCCATTAGCAACATGACTACTCTTCTGGTTTATTGAATCATTTTTGCTTCAGTTAGGGGGTTTGCCTCTATGTGCACTTGAAGTTAAGCTGGAAAGAGATTAAACAGTGCTTTAAGAGACCTGAACAGAGAAGATAATTTTTGGCAGTAACTTGTAAAGTGATCAGTTCTGATGACAGCGTCACCTGCATATATGAGTCTAAATAGTTGTTGAAATATATGTGTGTGTGTGTGTATATATATAAAAGGAATTAACTGGTTTTCTTTTCTTTTTTTTTTAATGATAAATCTCACATGAGCCAACAGTCAAATTAATTCAGACTTATAGTCCTACCATTTTCAAATTAATTGAGGTTAAGGCAAAAAGATATTCAAAGATGAAGTTTCCGGTCTTGCTTTTTTTCTTAGTTTTTAAGAAGCAGAATAGATAGGTGGTTTATATTTACTTTTTGTTTTTCCTTTTTACAGCACAGGAGAGCATGTGAAAATGAAGAAGTCCTTATCTGCAAAGCAGTAGTGGTCTCCCTTCCCACTATCAGTGAAAGCTGTGTGAATTGATTTTGTAAATGTGGCATTGAAAGATAAACAGTTGCTCCTAACAGATAGTCTAGTTCAATAGAGAAATTGGTGAACATGTCTTTTTTTTTAAATTGATGTTATAGTTTGGATAATATGTATGTGGCATAAACCCATGTGTTTTGAAATGTAATGATTATAAAACTAGTCATAGTTACTAATTACTGTTTGTCTTTCAGGAAGAAAGGAAAGGGCTCTGATGGGCCAGGTGCTGTACAAACACACGGCATCTGCATGGATATTCTCACAGAACCACAGGCTGAATGGATTTCGAAAGATCAGAGTTTATCATGCTGCCCCAAGGCAAGATTAACTATCCCCATGTTATTCCTGAAAGTTGTTTGTCTAACTCGTTCTTGAAGGCCTCCAAGGATGGACACTCCACAGCTTCCCAGGGCCATTTATTCTAGTGCTTTACTACCCTTTCTGTTAGAGAACTTTTTTCCATCGTATTTAACATAAATTTCTCTTATTGCAGTTTAAGCTCTTTATTTCTTTCCCTAGCCACCACAGATATTGGAAAAGAGATTATTTGCTCTGTTTTGCAGCAGCCTTGAACACTGTTATTTTAGTCCTCCCTTCCTCAGTCTCCTTTTTCTTTTTGGCTAGATGACAGCAATTAATTCAGGCTCTTCTTGTGTCTCCGCCACTCTGGGCCTCTGGTCTCCCTCTCTTGTCTTCCTCCCAAGTCTTCCTAGTGGTTTGTCTTCCTTAAAATGCACCCAAAGTGGGATGCCATTCTTCAGCTAGGGTCCTACCAGCAGGTGAAGAACTCCTGTGTGACCCATAGGCTCTGCTCCTGTTTGCGTCCCAGTGAGGTGTTTGCTTTTTTCATAACAGATTACACGGTTGATTTGTGCTCAGCTGGTGAGCCATTACAACCTCCAAGACCTGTTATGAAAAATAACAGGTCTAACCCTGGTTAATCACTCCCTATTTTGAATTTGTGTAGCTGATTAATCCTACCTAAGTGCAGTACTTTTGTTTTGCCAAAAGAGATTTAGGGTGCATTTTCCAGCTAGACAGAGGGCTGAGGTAGGGAAGAATAAACTCACTTAGACAAGATCACACAGGGAGTTTGAGGAAGAGCCAGGAATCATTTCTGACTGACCTCCAGAGGCCTCATCTACAGAGTCTCCTCTCTGGCTTTAGTGGAAAATTATTGAATTGAACACTGAAAATATGGCAGGCTCTAATACATTTTCAGTCTGACTCATTTTTACTCATTGCTGTTTTTATGGCCCTCGCTAGTGAGACCCAACGAGACAGTTCTTTGCCAGCCATCTATCAGAATTTCTGGTGCATTCGCTCTACATATGGCATTATTTATAACTGCATACTAAAAGCAAAAAATTGTTAAAAATGCAACATGTAAATGTTGTATGAATTAGTAGCTTTTGCAGGCAGACAACCACCAGCCTATCGGACAGCAGGCACTTTGTATTTCATCTTCTCCTGAGATTAACAGCCACTCTACTCTATTTTTCTTAATGAGAAAAACAGACAGGCATGTAGAGCCAGCCACTGGTATTCATCATGCTCCTCTCCAGCTATATATTGAAGAAAATAAATAGAAGAAGGGTGGGAATGCCATGAAATTGCTAAACTGCCTCTTCTTTAAGAGAGCTGGTTAGGTACCGAATTTTCAAAATTAATTTCCCCATATTATATTTCGGAGGGGGTTGTTTGGTGTTAAGCAGTCCAGAATAACTGGCTGTTTCACTGAGTTCTCTAATGGGAACAAAATCCTTTAGGAAATCTGAGTGGTTATCTAAATGTGAGTTGCTGAGTGGATTTAAAAATACAGTGCTTAAATTAAAAGTTGCAAACAAGTAAAAGGAGCTGGTAATAAGTAAAATGGTGTGACAATGGACAAGGTGGGCATAAAGCAATAATACAGTCTGCTGGGTAGGACACATCAGCATATCCAGTTTTATTGTCTTTGGTAGTGTGGTTTGAGATGTTTAGTTTGACTCTGATGCTGGTGATTAGAAACATGCTGTTTGTTATGAAAAGAGCCAAATGCGCTCTATTGTATTTTATTGTGGCTTTTAAACTGTACCCATCATTGTGGTCACCAACTTCTTTAAACATTTAGATATTTTTTCCAGCACAAAATTTTTGTAAGTATTTTCTAGCTTTATCTGTGCAGTTACAAGTGGTTCCAGTTATACATTCTGCCAGGTTGCTGCTGTCTTCTCCCAGAACACATGGATACTAGGTTTACAAGGTTTTCTTTGGTTTCTGGTATGGCAAAGAGCTTCCCTTGTAGGTAAACTATTATTTTAAATGCTGCCAGGGTTGTGTATGGGCTTTGGGGTAGGTGTACTTGCTCAGCTCAGCTACAGGCAAAGGTCTGTCTTAGGGGTAGGGTGCAAGTGAAAATGGCCAGGCAGGCACTTTGCAGTTTTATTTCTTCTACATTGAGATGAGGCTCAGCCTTGATTCTTGTTATGAGTTCATGCTTCCTTTTGCAATGCTAAAAAAATGCCCTGGTGTATTACATGCAGTTGGATAAATGAGCAGATCTATCCCAGGATTAGAAGGATAAATCTTGGTATTGTTTCATTCTTCCAATAAAAAGTAATGTACACTTGTGCTGTATGTATCCTCACTGACCATCAAAATTCTTGCTAGAATTCTCTCCATACTTTCTCAGACAGAAGTCTGACCAGGTGTGAATTTATCACTGGTGTTTTAGCCGTAGCACTTCCATTACTATGGCTGCCCTAGGTACTGGTCAGCCAGTGGTGTGTGTCCTGATCACCTTCCTGTATTGCTTCTGTGCCCTTTGGCTAGGGAGCTTTCATGACACTCTTTAAACAAGCAAAAGGAAGGAGAAAAGGGACAACTATTTAAATGATTTGTGTGCCACTTAATATGCTCGCAGTGTTCCTGTGTTCTGCAACTCGTGTATATTAATTAAATACCCCAATGTGCTTATGTGATTTACCCTTGGAGTCAATGAGAAAAACCACCTTGACTTTAGCAATCTCAGAATATATCTCACTGGGTAACAAAAGTAGTTCTTGATGTTTCTGATTCACATTATGGCTGTGAATCAGAAAAGGGAACAAGAACCGCTAACTGCAACATGCCTTTCTAATTAACTGTTTCTCAGATCCTATTTAATTCCTTCCCAGCTGAGCACTAGACAATAATCTCAGCACTAGAAAATAATCTTGGCACTACAAAATAATCTTTTTTTCAACCAGAGGTCACATTTAGAAAAAAAAAATTACCCTGCAATTTTGTACTTGCAGTCTGCTGGAGGGTGCAAATAAGTGAATTTAAGATGCCTCTATACTTGACAATGCGGTCATACTCTTCTTTTGATAAATCAAGATTTACTGCTAAAATAACTGTGGAGATAATGGGAGGCATGCTTTGGTGCCAATGCTTTTGCCTGTTAATGAGGAGGGAATTAAGCTTTTGTCAGTTTGCAATTTTCTAGTTTGTCCTTGGCCTTGGCAACTGGCATATGTGAAGCAGATAAATCCTCAGCATTCCCTACGCTCCCGTGCCTCTGGGCTGTGCACACCATACACCCTTGAAGCTCCTTTATTCTTCTTTTCTCCTTGCTTACTCCCTCCACAGTTTTCACATCTGCCACAGTCCAGGGGACCTGGGTGATGTTTGTTTTATTTTCTTCTCCCCTATTCTCTCTCTCTTCTTTCTCCCTTTTCCTTTCTTCTTCTGAATACCAAACTATGAACCTTCATTTTCCACCTCACCTTGACTTCAGCTCCCTCTTCTGCTCTGTCAGTACCACTGGCTGTTCTTGCTTTCCCCATGTTAGTGTCTGCTGTAGCCTTCTCTGAAACGCAGCTGTGTGAACATACTCCTCCCTTCCTCAGCCACCTTGGTATTTCTTGCTCTCTGCAAAAGAAGTCACTCAGCGTGTTAGCAGGTTACTCTTGTGTTAGAAGGAGGGGGCAAGCACACGGTAGATGAGACTAAGATTGAAGCCATCAGTGGCTGACAGTTTTTGTATCCATGGATGTTAACAGTTAATATAGAGCTAGTTGAAAGTGTTGGAGGTATACTTGTTTACATACACTAAGCTCATTTTTTTTCTTGGTGTTTTTTGAATTTCCTCTGAATCCATACCATCTTGCTGATTGTAAGCATACCATGATGTTTTGAAATGCATCATGTGCCATGTTCAAAAATAAGGACCAGGTTGCTGACTACAAGGCTGCGTACGTTGCCATTTGTAGAGACTGGGCTGGTAGGTGCATAACCATTAGCAGACTGCTGAATTGCTGTTGAAATCTGACTTTAATAGTGTAATTTTAACCCAAATCAAGTCTTCTGCACATTTAGACCTAGAACTAGACCTACAACCTTCCCTGGATTTTTCAGTTTGGTGTTGTTGAGAGAGACAAAGGCAGAGAGAAATTTTAAATGTTGCCTTGCTTGACCAGTTTCTAAACTGTAGAGAAAACATGCACCTGAAGTTCAGAATAGTAATTTTTAAAAAGTGAAAAAGTAAAAAAAAAAAAAAAAACAAAAAACCCACAAACAAAAAACAAACACCAACAAACCAACCAAAACCCTGTAGTCTTTTCAATGCAAGCTAATCTTGACTATGTTCTCTGCAGAAATACATGTAAACTTCTGACCTCTCTAATCTTTTTTTTTCTTCCACCACATACTCACTCTTTGCCAGATTTCCAAATATGATTGAAACTTATAAAAGCATCACAGTAGTTTTATTGCAAGAATGGTCACACTTGGGTCTAAAAGAGTCAAAGCTTACAATAAAAGTTGAAGCTTGATCTAATGGAAATCAGTAAAAGCCCTACATGTGTTTGCACTTATGTGGAAGGCATTAGCATGTGTCTTCTTGATGGGTATATCTTTCCTCATGCTGATTACGAAAAAAAGGTATCACAATATGGCAAGATATCATTGCGCTAATAAGCACTTGAAAACAGCCTGACAGGGTTATGAGGTCTGTCTAACAGGGCACTCTGCAGCTGATCTGGTCTCACGAGGAGGCCTGGATCCGACCCTAGGGGCTACAGCATGTGGTTTGCAAGACCCTGGGGCCTTGGACCGCCTCCTGGGGCCCCCTTTTTTCGTAGGGAGCACAGCAGCTCTGCTGGGGAGAGCGAGGTGTGGTGCTCTCTGGGTCATGGAGAGAAGTGTGGTCTGTTTCTAACTCTCTGTTTCTAACTTACTCCTGAAGCAGAGAGGCTATCCAGGTAATCCTGCCCACTTTTGTAGGGAGAAAGGGCAGAGGAGTTTAGAGGTGAGGCTTCTCAGATGGAATGGGACACAGGTTGGTACTGCGGATACCGTATTTCCTGAGGGTACTGGAAGTGGCTGTCTCGGTAGTGCCAACTGTCTTGCACACTTGGTATTACAGTCATTCTGTAGCACCACCGTGTAGCCCACTGATAGTGTGTTTTTGTGTGTGTGTGTAAAGGGTAGCGAGACAATTTTTTGGAAACGTGTTAGTGTTAGGGAGTTTCCCAGATTCAGATCTGAGCTGCTGCTATCAGATTCTGCAGTCACAAGTGTGGAAATGAGCTAAATCTGCTAAAAATTCTCCTATTTTCACTACAAGTCCAGTGAGACCACCTAATCTTGAGAGCCTGCCATCACCCTGTGATTGTGTCTTACATACTTGGCTGCTCCTGCATGGAAGAAATGCTGCCTCTTAGATTTGGGTACAGTTCAGATGCTAGTTCTCACGCGGGCTAAATTTACATTTCGGTTTGAATGTGCATGCAGTGGGACAGAACTCCCACCCATCCTTAATTCTTTCACTTCTGCATGGGGTGAGACTGATGGGGCTCTCTTTCCTCTTCCTCCTGCTTTTAATTCCCTGGCTGCTCACTCCTTTAAGAAGTGGATTGCAGGCATTCGGCAAGTCCTTGGCTTTCACCATGTGGCTTGCAGTCAACTCTCGTCCAGACTGACTGTACAGCTCAGCCAAGCTGTTTAAGATAACAAAGAACCCAGAGAAATCAGCTGTAGTGATGCCATGGTGTTGAACCTGCAGTTTTCCAATGTGTAAAGCACTATCAACTATCTCTGCCAACAGCAACGGCAACACAGAGAAAGCTGATTTAAAGGCACGCTGCAACTCACATTTGGTAAGGGCTTTGAAAGCCCTCATGGCCAGCAAGTAGAAAGGATAAAGGGATAGCAATAAGGAAAAAAAAATGCTAGTAGAAGAATAAAGAAATCCATTTCTACCTCAGAATATAGCTGAGGTATATATAATGAAGACCAAAGTGGTGCTGGGGAGAAGATCATTTGCACCTCCTGGTGGCAAATAAAAAAAGAAAAAGATCTTAAAAAAAAATGTCCAGATCAGATGTTCAAACATTTACTATGTTATAATGAGTCTGGTCAGAATAACCGGTAGTAAGACAGCAGCAAATTCCTGAAATCTATGTCTCAGGGGAAAGAAAAATAGATACAACAGAAGCAACATATTCAAGACCTAGAGCTCTGCATGTCACTTCTGAATTAAAAATATAGCCACAAGAAGAGGGATATTCCTTTTAAAAGCCAGATTTCCAATTAAACCATCTGAATACTTATATTTTCAATGCATCTATTGCAAGGAAGCACAGTGATGCAAAGAAAAACCAGGAAAATGCTTGTCTAAATGTGCGACACAATGGGCCATACATCCTGTCTGCTGTTTGAGCCACACTGAGGCAATACACCTGTAAAAATAACACAGCAGGAAAATGCTGGTTGCATTAGAAAAGACTATTGCCCGGCAGCCTTGACACTCAGACTCCAGGGATGGTGCTTAGCTCCCTGATTAGCTGCAGGCTTCCTACGTGTCTCTGGCTCCTGTGACTCAGTTTGTCATTTGTAAAATTTTACCAGGTCCTTTTTGAAGCTGCAAGATGCCATTGTAATAAGTATCAAATAAGGTAATAAGCACCTGTGGAGTATGAATATCTCTAGAGACTCGTAGGAGCATCTATTCATCTTCCTTTCTGTATGGGTGGCCTGAGCACTCACATGAAAGGACTTCTGTAATTTTGAAGAATACAATCAGATAAAAATGAAGTACAGGACTTGCGGTGTCTTCAGACATTGGAATCATTGCAATAGTTGGACTTTTGAAACTCACCCTGATGACAGTTCTACTGAAAAATGTTTCAAAAATTAAAAAAAAAAAAAAAGCCCCCCCCAATTGTTTTAAACTTCTTGAAGTTTTATGGGTCTCCAAGAAGTCAGAAGGGGCTGGTAACTGTAATTTGGAAGTGTGACCTGGAAAATGTTCAATGTTCAATGCTAATTGTGTAATGTTAGGGCAGAATGGAAAGGAATAGAGATTAGTTTTTCAATTGGATCATAACTCACCAGTCAACTCAGTAGTGACACTGCAAGCTTGGTAAGAAACTCTCTTGCAGGATGCAAGCTTTGGTAATGTTTATTAATGTATATGACACAAATGGTTGTGTAGATGTCTCTCTGGGTTTCACAGGTTGAGCTCACAGTTGACCTGATCAATGCTGAAATGTTTGCTGAATTATCCTGGTCATGGGGTATGATTCTTGGCATGTTGTAGCTATGCTTGCAAACACAGTTGAATTGGTAAGAAAAAAGGTTTTCCTATTATAACTTTATTTTGGGCACTGGTCTAAGCTCCATCTCACGTACAGTATTGTTTTATAGGTATATCTTTCAAGTAGAGACAAGGTCTTAAAGTCACTAACAAAGAAACAGGGTGAGGTGGTTGACTCATGCGGGCAAAATCTTGCATCTTATCTAATCCCTGCCTAAAAGTGTTGCTAAGGGACTCCAGCAGCACCGCACACGTAACACTGGGCAGGGGCCTGGGAGTGTCCATAAGTGCTTGGTAAAAGCCTGCTTAACTTTTGAGTGTTGGAGGGGAAACTGAGCTGAAATTCTAGTTTAGTGTAAGGTCAGTTAGAATTTACTGAAAAGTAGTAGGTGAACAAATGTGCCTGGTGGCTGGAGCTTATGGTTTGTTTTAAGCTCGGTAATAGGCCTTGGTCTGTGGAAGTTAAGTACAGCTTCTGCAGCTGGAAACTCAGATACTCAGAGGATATTCTCACAGGGAGGGAATATGCACGCTTTAGAAAAAAAAAAGGTTCACGAGCCTCCACTCTGTTGCTGAAGTCTCTTACAACAACTAGGATGGTGGGATCACTTGCTAGAATGACTTCCAGCAAGGCAATATTTGGCAATATAAATTCCCACTTGTCTATGTGGTTACTGAACCTTTCACAGGGTACCGAGTGGTGCCATCCTTGCAGGGGTGTACGACAGTTAGCACGGGGCCTGGTGCGTGGAAAGAAGGGAGATGACTCTAGCAAGCTGTGTTCAAAGCCTTTGTGCCTGATCCCCCCTGGCCCCGGTGCAGCTGCCCTCACCACTAACTGCAGTGCCACCGTCCCTGGGGTCCTTTGCACACCAAGCCCATGTACTGGCAGGCAGAGCTCGGCTTTCTTCAGTGCAGTGCAGGAAGGCTATGTCCAACTCTACCTGGTTCCCTGGTGACCTAGGCGTTTGAATGTCTTCAAAATGTCAGTCTGTGATCTTGCGGTAAATGCACACTGGAAATATCCATGAGGAAACTAATAATGTTTTTCATGAATTATTTGTATTTTGTGCAGTACAAAAATTAAAGGAAAAAAATTTTGCATTCAACAGCTCCCAAAAAGTCCACCATGAAAGGGATAGAGGTTCTGCAGAAAAATACAGTGATCTTTTTTATTATGTAGGAGCACAAGGACAGCTCCTCAAGTCTTCCCAGACAAACTTCTCACAGTTTATAGTTTCTGAGTGCCTGATTTTATAACACATATATTTTTTTAGAGTAGGTTTTGGGAATGCACTTCATTTAGAAAGTAGAAAATATATACCTGTCTATACAGTTGTATGCACTAGGAAATATGTACAGAAGCTCAGATGTTACGTTCTGGTAACTGAAACTGTTGAATATGTGATAGCACCCATTGCAGTCGTAATAAGTTAGCCAGCTTTGATTTGGCCAGGGTATTGATACTAACATGCAGCCCCCATGTCCCAGGTTCACAGCCTTAAGAAGGGCTGCTCTCTCTGCACCATGCTATTCACAGAGCACTGTAAATACAGGATTCGCGTACATTGTACCATCCACTACAAGCACAATAACTGGTAATTTGAATGGCAATCTTAAACATAGCATATGCTGAAAGCATATCTCTTTGCAGACTATTTAGCAGGAGAACTTAATTGCAAGGTTTTTTTCAGCTAAAAATCAGTTTCTGTGTTTGCAGCAGATAACCAGGTTTGACAATTAAGAGTGATAACTACGTGTGTTTAACATCATACTAATTTCCCAAATAGTTGACATGATCTTCTCTGAAAATTTACAGGCCAGTCATGCTTATATTAAACAATGGAGCTTGATTATTGATGTTTTATGTAGTCTATTTAAAGCTATTGTTATGCTCTAATATTTTGTTTTTTAAAACAAATTGCACAGGCTGGAAGGAAACATAGGGGATAATTTCTGTAATTGCTAACTGTTCTCTTCAACAGCATCACACTGGCAGATGAGCAAGCTTGATAGGAACTAAATTTGCTTTAAATAATCAGTCAATTGGAAGTTGCTAATTAGGATCCGAAGTAAGAGCTCCTATCAAACAAAAATTGCTTTATGAGGTGGACAGTTGGGATAAGTGGAACATAAAAAGGAGGGAGGGAACTCAGTAAGTTGGGAAAGGTTTTTTTTCTGGGAGTTGAATGCATCAACAAAGTCATACTCTTGTGAAAAAGATGGAGTGCAATGCTGACTACCAAAATGCACGGGGAAGAATGTAGCCTGCTTGATAAACACAGTAATCTTCCTGCTATTCTCAGCGTTGGAAAAACCTCAGCTGGACTTCTCTGTTGTTGCAGTTCAAGAGGATGTGGACCAGTTGGAAAGAGCCCAAAGAATAGCATTGAGCATAATTAGAGGTCTCAGATACGACCAAGGAGGTAATACCTAATCAAGTTACATGGTTCAGCTTTTACAAGAGAAGATTTTGAGCAATGCAGGGATAGTCCTCACGTACACAGAAGGTAGAATGAAGCTATAAAAAGGGACAGAATAGTCTTTCCTAAAAGCCCATGTTTTATTTGATAGGAAGTTTTGATTTTGCACTACAGGAAGAAAGATGTAGGTTAACCAATAGGGAAAAGCTTTCTAACAGTGTGGATAATGAAATATTGGAGTTTCTGTCTTTGGAAGTCTTTAAAAACATGTTAGACAAACATCTGTCATGAATGATATATGTATAGATGATCTTGCCTGGGACAGAGGGGTAAACCAGATGACTTCATGAGGTATTTTCTTTCCCTGTTTTTCTGTGATTCCACATTGAGGCTACGTTCACTTATGCATGTTTGGATGTGATCCTTTGGTCTAGTCTGAGAGTCATGTTCCAGGATGGGATTTTAAAAAGAGCTTTGAAAAAAATTTGATGGGATCTGGGTGCCTACCTCCCTTTTTATCCTTTTGAGAATTGTAGCCTGTAAAAGTATTCTTCATCCAGACAAACCCAGATAATTTTCTGTATGTTGATATTTAAAACCTCTGCCTAAATCTGTGTTTCCCTGAAATGTTTCTGCTTGCTCCAACATGCCCTTGTACATTAAATTGCTATTTTTCTGGATGAATCATGCTGAGAACATTCAACATATCAAGCTGGGTATAAAAATGTGCAGTCAGAATGTGAACTAATCAACAACAGCTTTTATATTTCTTCTTTAAATGCAAGAAGGACCATTTCCAGATCTCTCCGCTGGCTCTGGGTAACCCAAATATCTGAGTGAACAATAAACTGACCCAACCAGCAGACAGACCCATGGGAAGCAGAGGTTTGGCAAAGACTGACTGATCTAGCATGAAAATGGAACAGAACATATTTTAAATGAATAAAGTAAACAATATTGTGAAATTCTGTTGATTCTTTCTTATGAGCTGTGCACAGCATCTGTCCTTTTTCCTTCATCCATGCTCTCTATCGTGTACACCTTTGGACCTCCCTGTTCGCTACTGCAACTGTGTTTCTGGTACCCTTTTATGTCCCATCAGTACTTGTCCTGTGTCCTGTTGCTCCACTGATTTCTTCGAAGAGTCTTTTCCATCTTTCTTCTTGTTTTACATCAAGAACAAGGAGCAAGTTATATTGGGGTTAGGAAGTCAAGCAACTACGCTTGAGTGTGAGCCAAAAAACTCCACAACAGAAATACACCTGTCTTCTGCATAACCACTGAGGGAGTAGGGCACTTCTTAGTCTAAGGGGCTTAAATTCATATTACCCAGAAGTGTACTTTCCACACAAGAAAAGAAAGATGGAGTTGTTCCTTAACCCGTCTTCTCAAACTGGGTTGTACTTTGGAGAGGGCATGTCTAAAGCACGAGAAGAAACAGGTACAAGCATGAGTCTGTCGCCCTGCAAGGAAAGGACGTCAAGGGAGGAGAGCGCACACTTGCAACTCGGGCATTGAAGTACTTGCCAGGGAGCAGGGGTGAAACCCTGAGGGCCTATAACTTTGGTTTTTCACAACCTGAAGAAACATGAGAATCATCAGCCCATCATATAAACCACAGTGTAAAAGAAAAAAAAAAAAAATCAGTCAACTACAGATCATAGGCATTTGGTGCAGAAAGCCATTCTGAGCTCACGATTATCGGGGTCTCACACCTAGAAGATGTATGGTGCTCAGTCTGGGAAAGATAATTTCAGAGACATTTCCCTCTTCTGCATTTCCTTCTTGCTAGTTTAGTGCCCTCCACATGCCTCCCTTGCCCTGTTTCAAGGGAATTTAATTGCAGGTATGTCTCTGGATTGACTGGATAAGGGAAATTTGGGGAATGCCTTAAGACCGTGTAGCCCTGGAGGTTGGTGTGCTTTGTTAACATCCACCTTGCAAAAGTCACTCTGTGAATTTGTGCCCAAACTGTCACTTTAAGAGCTCTCTGCAATTCTATAAGGCTGGTTTTCTTGCTTTTATCCTGTGCTTTTCAGGCCTCCCTGTACTATAAATGCTTCCGTTTCCTCTTTTATCATGCTATACTTCTTGCTTGCAACAGCTTCCCACTTCCTTATCAGTTATTATTCCAGTTTGTTAAACCCACTTTTTCCTGTTAGTGGTTGCCTATATATTCCCCTGTGGGGTGTTCTGGCAACACACACTTTGAAGCTCAGAGATCCACTTATCAGCGCCCATGTAGTGTTCAGGCAGCCTCCATCTCCCTCAGCCTTTGCATCCAGGGAGCAGTGCCTCTCTTGCTTTTCCAAGGCTTCGGACAAGGCATTACTCCATCCCTCGCCCACAGCTTCTGTCAGACCAGCCAGCCTTGCACATGCATGTTTGCTCTTTGCCCACTTGTTTTTTCCTTAAGCCTCTGCACTCTCGGGGCGGTGTGTTGGCATCGTTGGTATCTGTGACTTGCTGTCAGGCCCCGTTTGATCACAGCGAGCCAAGTAGCTGCCTGACCACAGCTGGTCTGTGTAAACACAAGGGCTGGGCTGTAAGCCTGGCTGGCTGCCCACTGATGACTGACCAGAACCCCACCAGCTGCTTCGGGCTATTGGGTGGTGCTTTGAACCCTGACTGTGGAGGACTGCCCAGGTCCTGCTTCCTGGTGGTTCTTGCTCCAGCTTGCCCTATGCCTATAGCAGAGGATCCCTGGCTTCAGACAGCACTCCTGTCCTCCCTGAGTCTCCTGTCCTTCCTCTGGCCCTAGCCTGATGTGGTGTGTTGACTTTGGCAGGATGCCAGGTGCCTACCAAGCT
>VZTL01001725.1:0-32479 GCA_013400535.1 Scopus umbretta
TTTTTTTTTTTTTTCCTTGGGTTACTAAGCAAGAAGGCAAGTCTCGTACACCAGGAAGAGCTTTTGCCACATTTAAAGCAAGTACAGGGACTCCAAGCTCAAATTGCTCCAATAATTTATTCTGGTCTTGAAGTCCCTAGGGTTATTTCACAGAAAATGTATTTTATGATGTTTGGCTCAAAAATTACAAGATAACAGATGATACATATTCATTTTCTCCCCCAAGATGGTGATGAGATGTTACAAAATAAAGCAGTAGTCTCAGTAGATCCTCCCTCCCCCAAATGGAGAAGACTTGTGGGTTTATCTCGCTGATACCACCAGAATTGTGCTGCCATTTATCTTGAGGGTGTATTTATGAAGGGGATTGTTTGCAGCTGGAGCTACAAGGCATGAAACAAACTGATAATGGAACTTTCTTTTGAAGCTTATTCTTTTTCGGTGGCATTTTTCTTTTTTTTTCCCTTTATGAGCTTCATGACAGCCAAACAGTAATTTCCTTTCTGTATTTTAGCACAAACAACAGATTAGTGTCACATTGTTTGCTGCGAGGTTTTGCTTGCTGCTTGCATGAGTACTTGCTGGCGTTTGGTGTATTCCAAATAAATAATGTGGTCATTCATAAAGATAAAAAAAAAAAAGAAACATCTTCTTGGCACACAAGAACGCACTGCTAGCACATAGCTTGAGTACGGTATAAAACCACAGAGGCAGAGGTGAATAATGTAATTTGAAACTTGAATCACAAAACACATAGGCCAGGGCTTTGTCTTCTATAAAAGACATAACACAGCCTTTGGCACTGCAAACATGATAATCTACTGCAGTCTCAAACTCAAGAAGAATGTGATTTAAATTAACAACATAAATCACAAATAGTAAATTATTTATTTTTAGAGTAAATAGAATACAGAATATAACCTACTAGAAAAAATGTCTTTAATTTTTGCCCTTCTTCACACCATAATTATTAATTACTTTTTCATATTCTTAGTAATATCACTACTAGGAACCACAAGGAACCGGTTCCTTCCATTCCAATAAAAATCTCTCCAAGGCAAAACTTTCTATTCTTCCTTGCTTCCTCCTCCATTTAAAAGTCAACCTTTACAAGCACCTCTTCTATGCCTCCAAAGGAAATGCATCTTACACGACTTTGGTTCCCGTAGCTTGCTCGGTATGCTTTGTTGGGCTTTGCATCCTCATCGTGAGCTGATACTGCTCTCGCAAAACATCGTCTTCAATACCTGTTGCCGGAGGTTTTCCTGGACCACAGCCAATGCCCTAACGCTGTCCCCAGCTCATCGCCAGCGTGGCCAGCCCAGCCCCGCTCACGATGGCAGAATCCGCCAACGCTGTCTAAAGTGAGCTCAGATGTAATTGAACTAATGGCCAAACAGAATGAGCATTGGCTTAAAACCCCACGTTTTAAACAAAATCCTGAAAAGATCTCCTTTTAGAAGTCAGAAGGATGACGCAACATTTCATAGAGTTTTATGAGAACACTGCCAATACAACAGCTCTGCGAGGGCAATGAAATAAGGCCACGGCCATTAGAGTGGTGAAACGCTACTTATTGCTCGTTAAAAGGCTCCGGCTTTGGTAGCACGGAAGACAGCAGGCAGAGGGGAAACGAGCGAGTACAAACCAGCAGAGCAAAAGAAGATTAATGTCAGCACAGGGGAAAGGGCAGGGATAGGCAGCCCAGGGGTGGAAAAGCCAGGAGGCAAGGTGGAAAGGACGCCTTTCATCAACAGCATGGACTAAAGTAGTAGTTTCGGTACTTGGAGCTCCTTTAAAAATTATGGAGAGTTAGCAGAGTCCTAACCGGTAAGCGCAGTCATAGATGTGACACCATTAAGAGTGCACGGATCTTAGAAAAACTCTTCCTGCCAGTCGTATACTTAGTTTTGGCAAGAAAACTCATCTTCTAGATGCTCAGAGCCCTTCCTCTGTGCATTAGGGCTCAGCGGTTGTTAGCACTCAAAAGCAATACTTCCAACTCTATCAAGTCATTCAAGTGACAGGAAATTTGAGCAGCTGATTTGGGAAATGGATATTTCATTAGAGGCACAAGTCATGATAAATGAAAGTTTTCCTACTGCCGTCCCTGGGAAAACCAATGACCTCTAAATCAAGCTGCTTGAGAAGGGGTGCAAGGCACCGCCCCTGCACCGCCGCAGAATGTTAATGTGGAAAAGGCTGGGGGCTGCAAGCAGACAGTTCTGTTATATGCAGCTGGACTAGGTGTTCCCTTATGAAGGCCTTCAGGCTGACTGCAGCTGCACTCCAGGTCACCATGTGGACGAGCCACAACTCACAATCTGCCGCTGCACAGCTTTATCTCGCTCTGGCTGGCAACTTCCATTGCTGTGAGCAAAGCAGCAAGAGGCAAGGACACAGAGAAAACTGCCAAGCACAAACTCAGAGCACGGGTTACTGGGTGGGACTGGAACGGTCTTACAGAGAGAGCAAAATCAACAGGATTTTGGAGAAGATTACGTCTGTCTGTTATGGCTGCCCAAAAAAAACTATTCAGTGATCAAAGAGGCCCTTTCCAAAATCCTTCTGATCCTAAAGGACCAACGACATGCGCTTTCCCTGAACACTGCAAGTTTCACTTCTACAAAGAGACGTCTCTGACATTCAGTTTTAATGGCTTTATCCACCACAATGCATGCGGCATGACCAAGTGAGCCTTGCAAAGACACGTGATGGATGGGGCCAACAACCCCACCCCACAACACGTATTCAAATTCACGTCGTTGAATATGCACTACCCTCTGAAGACAATTCTAGAGGAAACAATGATTCAAGTGACTTTGTAGATGCTTCATGATTAAAACAAAAAATGCAAGTTGAGACTCAAGTTTATACGTTCCTGACTAATGCCTGAGTAATGACTATGCTACAACTGTTGACACGCATTAGCGCGAGTCTTAAGCGATCCACTTTGCACAGCTCCCGAGTTACACTTGCTTTTGTAAACGTCTTCAGAGAGATATGCTCCTTGCCAAAATGTCAGTGACAAATGCCTTACTGCAGTCCCCAGCAAAAATGAACCCACCAGTAGACCAGTAAGGACAGGGCATACCTCAAGGGAGAGCTTGGCCGCCTGCACTAAGCCTCGCACAGCTTACATTTTGTAAGATGTCCGGCCAACAAAACTGGAAGGAACAGTACCTTTTTGGCACGCACGCTCTCCTGAGCTTGCCTGCCCTCCACACCCCGGTCTGCAGTACTTCTGCTGGGTTTAGTCCAGCGTTCGTAGTTTGCTCGAAGCAAACCACTTTGCTACAGTGAGCAATTAAGATTAAGAAAACTGATTGATCTTCAAATTGAACTCTTAATATCTTCCGAGATACAGATTACTGAGTTTTGATCAATAGCCATAATATAATTGAAAATGTGTTTCTGCAGTTGAACATGCTGTGTTCCTAATACCCAAGATACTTTGGTGGGTTTGATTGATATGGAATAAAAGTCAAGCAAATGAACCACCATCTGTATGTAGTTGTTTGATGTATGTGGTTTTATTAAGTTCCAAAACAACTCCTCAAAAATAGGGTTTTGGGGGTTTTTTTGGACAGCAATATAAGATATGTATGTGGTGATTTGAAAAAATAAAGCAAAAACCTGTTTTTAAAGACCACCATGAAAAATTACTTACAGCTTCCACAAATTGCACATTTGAAAAATAAAGTACTAAAAATTAATTTTGAAGTAGATAAAAGAAATTAAAAATTAATATTTGTCAATTTTCTCTGCATTAAAATAAATAGCTGAAGTAGACTTTTCTGAAAATTGAAATAAAAATCAAGGGTGGGGATCAGAAAGTTCCATTCAAGATCTTTGAAGCCAAGAGGAACATTTCTAGTCATTCCAGTGGACTGCAGAACTGGACACTCAAGTAGATGCAGCACGCTTTGCCCTCATAGTCTAATATCTAAACAACAGTGGGTTTGGGGAGCTTGTGGGGTTGTTTCCGCAGCTACTATTAAATGAGACTTTGGACATCTTGGACATCCCCTTCTTGGTGTATTTGGCTATTTTACAGAGGAAGGGAAGGAAAACCGTGATGACTGCATAATCCAGAGCCTTACCCAAAGCTTAATGGGATCAGTTGGAGCCCTCCCAGCATCCTCAGTGGTTCTGCAAGGGATACAACGGTTTGTGGAAGAGACAAAGTTGCCCCAGGGCCGTGGTTAGTCACCAGCTCGCCCTGGCCATTCCCCCTGGAGCTGGGGCGCCGAGACCCACCCCGCCACATTTCTCCTCAGGACCCCGACCAGCGAAGGGGAGCTCCAGACCTGATGGCCAGGCCGGGCAGAAGAAAAGGCCCGAGCTGACCGCCTTCAGGCTCCGTGCCAGCTGGTGCCGGCTGCTGGCATCCTGCCCCTTGCTCCTCTCGGGGACGCCCCTGCAAACGCCGTTTCTCAAGACATCACGGTTTTCAGTCTCACGTTTTGGGGCCATACCACCTTTTGCTCAGGCCCAGGAACATCCCTGCTTGGCACAGCAAGGCAGCTGAGAAATGGATGCGGAGCACAAGCACCCGGTGGGCCATGTCTGCTCCTCTGCAGAGCACATGAAGAACTACACAGCATCTCTCTGCCCCCCCCTTTAAAGAAGAAGAAGGGGAAAAAAAAAAAAAAAAAGTCTATATAATCCTTTGATTCCCCCCAAATCCCGATCATTAGGGTTTATAAAATGAATCCTATTTCAGCTTTCACGCTGAAAATTTCCTTGAGCAGGTCACTATTATTCTTCTCCCTTTGGCAGGCTCAGGGGCGGGGGGAACGGAGCGAGTCCTGCTCCCCCCGGGAGCTGCGCTGCCCGGTGCAGAAGGGGCCTGCCGCAGAGGAGTCCATACACCCCCTGGAAATCACACCGGCCCGACAGGTAGAACTATCAAGTATTTTCAGCCCTTAAAGCTACAAAATGGAATTTAAAAAATCCGAGTGTATTCCTGTTTCTCCGGGAAGGCGGCTGCACCGTCCGAGCAGTGGATGCAGTGTTTGCGATACAGACGTTGCCATGGCAACTCGGCAAAAACCTCTTAAAATTTCTCCGGCAAACAGTCACAAAAATCTAAACGTATATGAAAGAAGTCCCTAAGCATGTCTAAATTAAGTAGCGGCCAAATGAGTTCCTCTTTTCTTTCTCTGTCCTCCCGGGAAATGCTGCCTTACCAGCCTTTTGGTTGCTGCTGCTGCTTATTTTTACTTTATACACTGTGCCCTTCTCCATTGACTTCCTACGCGGCAAGGGAAGTACAAGCTACACCGATAGCCGCCCTTACCTGTTCCTCGCAGCTGGGTATACAGCCACCTGCAGTAGACTTGGGCNGAAGGGGAGGCTGAGGGGAGACCTGATCTCTCTCTGCAACCCCCTGACAGGAGGGTGCAGTGAGGGGGTGTTGGGCTCTTCTCTCAAGGAACAGGCGATAGGATGAGAGGAGATGGCTTCAAGTTGCACCAGGGGAGGCTTAGATTGGATATTAGGAAAAATGTCTTTCCTGACAGAGTGGTGAGGCATTGGCACAGGCTGCCCAGGGAGGGGGTGGAGTCCCCATCCCTGGAGGGGTTCAAACAACGTGTGGATGTAGCACTTCGGGACACGGTTTAGTAGGCATGGTGTTTTGGCTTGACGGCTGGACTATATGATCTCAGAGGTCTTTTCCAACCTTAATGATTCTATGATTCTACAACAAGAGGAAATGGCCTCAAGTTGTGCTAGGGGAGGTTTAGATTGGATATTAGGAAAAATTTCTTTACTGAAAGTGTGGTCAAATGTTGGAACAGGCTTCCCAGGGAGCTGGTGGAGTCCCCATCCCTGGAGGGGTTCAAAAAACGTGTAGATGTGGCACTTCGAGTCACGGTTTAGTAGGCATGGTGGTGTTGACAGTTGCACTAGATGATCTCAGAGACCTTTTCCAACCTTAATGATTCTACAATTCTATGATCCAGCAGTACGCATCACTGTATTAACATTGACCGCCCTACCTTCTGCTAAGCACCCTCACCTCACTGACCTGCCAGTGCATTTGAAACACATCACATCCACCCACATGGTGCAGACGTTGGCTCGGCCCCGAGCCTGACCTACACGGAGCACACGAGGCTCCCGGGTGCTCCGCGAGCAGCGATGCCGGTGGTGAGGATTTGGGGAGCATCAGTGGGTCCCCATCGCCGCAGGACAGGCAGACGGCGCACGGCTGTAGCTTCCGATACCCTCACTGGCTGTAACCCACTCCATTACGAACCCGACGCTGCCCAGACAAAGAGTAAACACAGGTATTAATAAATAATTCCGACGCATCTGCAACCCCTTCCCTCTCAGCAGAGCCTACGCGGGGCTGAAGCGCTCTGGATCCCCCCGGAGCCCAGGGGCTCCTGCAGATGCTGCTGCCCGCGGGGAGCCAGCTCCGGGCAGCATCCCGCCTCCTCCCCTCTCCGCCAGCCCCTCGCCTCAGCCGCTCTCTTCCGCCCGACAAACCCGGTGCCGTCCCAAAGCAGGGTTTTGCTGTGCAAGACAGACAGACATCATCGTGTTGATGACAGTGGTTTTCATGCAAGGGTCACCCCAGGTTGTACTTCCTCACACGATTCGTAAGTCTGCCCCTCTGATCAAAACGGCTCCTCTACACAGAGCTTGTCTTTTTTGATATAAAAGTATTTTATAGCTACAAATTACAGAGGGAAAAAATGACCACAAAGTGAAAAACTGTTATTGGGGGATAAAAAAAAATAATCTGATAAATTGCTTTCTGATCACTGCATACAAAGATCAGGATATGAGACTTAGATTTTATTGGTTAGTCCTTCTATATTCCCACATAAAAGTTGAGTTTATCTTTTAATTGATCTACAGCGCATTTACACATAAATCCAGAAGTTTGAGTTTGGGAAGATCGCTTCACGTGAGCAACAGAGGAGGTACGCTCTGCGGCAAGTTAGGAAAAGGGCAAGTCTTAAGAACAGTTTGAAGGTAGACTTGAAGAAAAAAGAACAGGCTACAGCGCCTGTACGGCCCGAACCGCCCTGTGCCGCGCAGGTTGCCGGCAGCCCTGCCCTGCCCTCCTCCTGCCCGCGGCAGAGGGGCAGGCGCTGCCGGCCCGCGGCTCTGCGCTGGGGCATGCTGCCGTTTATCCTCTAATTAATCAGGCTTTCATTTTAACTTCTGTTATCGCCTTACAATTCCAGGAGGGATCAAATTATTAGTCAAGAAATATTTACTGGTGAAAGATAATAGAGCTTTGTGCTGCCCGTTCTGTACAGATTGCTGCTGAAATGAAATAAAGCAAAGCAAAAAGGGGATATGGAACAGCTGCTGAGGCTTATAAGGATATTTCATGGCAAGATACAATACACTTTTATGGCCCAAAGTACAATAAAGTTATGATTCATTACTGGTTAGTTAAGTCTGGGGAGGACAGAGAGGTAATTTCAAAACGGTACAAGTTACGTATCGAATGTAATTGGATTAGTGGAAGACAGCCGAGACGAAGCAAGCTTGAACCGGTACGAGCTCCACGATCCGAGGCAAAGCCCACCAGCGACAGCACAGCCGAGGCCGCTCCGACAGCTCCTCGTGCCACACTCCCCGTCCGGCCCCGGGGCAGCAGGCGAACTGGGGAGCCCAGGGCCTGGGGCCGCACAAATTCACGTCATGCTGTGCATTACAGAGGCCGGAGGTACGAGTGATTTTGCCCAAGAAATGACTAACAGCTATGGAAACCTCAGGCTGTGCCCCACGGCTTTGGGTTGGGAGGGGCTGCGGGACAGCAGAGCATCCTTCCATCCCTCCCCCGGCACCCGGAGCACCCTCTGTGTGTCTCCCCCCAGGCTGCAGCAGAGCTGCTGGGGGCAGCAACTCCAGCAACGAGTCTGAAAAACGCAATTAAAGACAGGGGAAGGGGTAGAGGAGGGCCTTTTTTTTTTTTTTTTTTTTTTATAATTTCAAGAACTGCCTTTGAAGCAATCAAATGCACTTTGAGACTCCAAGGGCTCTGTGTTCCTGAGGATTAGCCCTGACCCTGGCGCTCACTCCATCGTTTAGTGTTAACTATCAAAAGGCTCCACAGCTGAACCGTGCTCTGCAAAGCTTTTGGGGCCGCTATTTTATTTAGCAGAGGTCATTTGCTTCATTATTTTCGTTTCAAAGATGCTCAACGAACCAACACCCACGCACACTTTTATTTAACACATTTAAATATTTATAATAACATTAAAATACTTGAACTGCTTTGCAAGAGCTTGTCTGAAAGCCACAGCTCTGCCTGCAATCCCCCCGCCAGGTCCCCGTCTCCATCCGTGGGCCCGGGGCTGTCACCCATCTGGTGGGTGCCCATTGCTGAGCGTTGCATCGCACGGGGACGGGTCGACGTCCGGGGGTTCGGCTACACCACCTCACATGCTCTCTGGAAGCTGCTTGGATTCAGGAGCGGGAGGCTCCCCAGGGACAGGCAGCCCCAGCCGGGCAGTCCTGCCCATTCCTGCCTGTCCCCTCCAGCTTCGGGCATCACAGCCATGGCCAAGGCGAGCGTTTTTCTCATGGAAGCCCACCGGCTCCGTCAGCCGTGGCCTGGTGTGCCCCGGGACGGGCGACAGACCCCCCAAAACCAGCTCAGGGCCACCCATCCCCTGCTTTACGCTTTGGGAAGACATTAAAGGCTTGTTCAGTCGAAACCACTTCCCACCTATGCACTGAGCGAAGTTATCTAAATTACTAGGTAACATTGCAAAAATGTTTTATTCATAACTCGCTTAACGCCTGGCACTTGCTTTTCTTTGGGTACTTATTTAATACACATTTAATTTAACTTATTTCAAAGCACTAACATATTTTCTAATTACCTGAAGTACTTAAACGGTTTCCATGCTGTTAATAATTTCTTTATTTTTAGCTGTTGAGGGCTGAGATGCCAACAGAGCAACCTGTTCGCAGGGGCCAGGCATCCCTCCCACCTCCACGGCGAGCGAGGACCGCTGCCACTAGACAACCACCATTTTATGGAGGGACAGCCAAATTTATTCACTGCTACTGCTTTTTTGAATAATTCCACAATGCCTGGGGCAGTTTCATTACTTCCGACATTCGCTGGCACCGATTTTGCTGGGGTTTAAGAATTTAATGTGATATTAAAATGCTAAAGGCTTTCCTCAGAGCTGATGACAGAAGAAGGGGCTATGGTGCGCATCGGTACGTCGGGGCACCGCATGAACCCAACGCGTTGTATCGTACACTGCACGAAAGAGCTCTTACCACAGTATCTGTTCTTCCCCTGAAACACCTTCCAAGACAGAAGCACGTTTCCATTGCTCCTGCCTTGACCGCTCTGTAATTGAACAGAGTAAGGATCTTTACTGCTTTTGGATAAACCCATCTAACACCTTCGGTGCACGCTCAGCCTTCCTCACGGGCTCAGGCTTGCCTGTGCAGGCCCTGCACGCTCCTCTCAGACAGGTTTTTGCCAATGCTCTCTGTAAACTTTTGCACATGCCTACGCCTTCCCCGCCACACACCGAGCGGAGCCGGAGAGATGTACACCCTCCCGGGAGGGCCGGGGCAGGTGCTCGCGAGTTTGTGCTATGCGCGGGGTGAGCCTTGCACGTAGATGTCACGGGAAGGAACGCAAGCCATGAGGCACTCATGGGCCTCGAACAGAAACCATTCATAACGGGCTCGTAGCATGAAATTAGATGCACACTGATTATAGACAAGGGGATATTGTTTATTTATGAACTGCACAGAGCTCGGCGACACAGATGGGTTACATGCTTGGCTTCATGAGAGACGGACAACACTCGGCATGTTCTTTGCCGTCATGAAGTTCTTCTCTATTATTTACTAGTTTGAAATACCAAGACTTCACCTCCATGTACACACCTTCATAGAAAAAATTCCTTCCTGAAAAACTTCCTGTTTGAATCCCGCCAACTCCACTGTAACAATACTAACGAATCATACCGATAACCATGATAATTTTGATTAGGTGAGTGAATTCTACGTCTTCTCGCAAAGGTTAAAATAAGAGTACGTTAGGTTGGCAACCACTTGGCAAAAACATATGTTTGCATGCTAAAAGATAAAAAACAGCCTGTTTCAGCTTCTGCTTTGCAGATAATAGTGTTCCCCTGCTCCCATTTTAGTGTGCTGCTGTGGTTCTGTTTGTTTTCCCATAAAAGTTACTGCCTGAGAAAACAAAGACGACAATATTGAAATAGAAAGAAAAGTCTCCCAAGAAAAATGGGAGGTTTCATCACTGCCAAAGAGACCCAGCTGAGTTGCTCAGACTGCTTATATGGTAATGAAAGGGGGAAATTTGTTATTTTCCAATAAAATCTGGAAAACGTACTTCAGCAAATGAAATAAAAACAGAAGCTACTTACTGCTGGCTGGTTTTTAGTATGGGAGGAGATGATGGGAAAGCATGTCCAGGGTGAGCTGGGCACAGTTACCCATCTCCCCAGGTCACCCCGAACGTGCCTTGCCATCTTCTCGTCCCTTACCTTGGTGGCCTGCGGACACGGCGTTTGGTACTCAAATGAATCACAGAGTCATTTAGGTTGGAGAAGACCCTTAAGATCATCGAGTCCAACTGTAAATGACAGCGAGCGCTGGGCTCAGCAGGCAGCTGCTGGCTGAGCAGAGGCGTCCTGTGTGAAAAGTACCTGCCCCGTGCTTCAAATCCCCACGCGAAAGGCACGTAAGGTCGCTCCCGTCGGCACGCCGCAAGGCTGCAGCACCCCCAAGAAATGCTCATTCCACAGCGTCAGGGGAGCGGCCGTCCGGCGTTCCCTGGCCTGACCCTGCCGTCCCTGCGCAGGGAGAAGGGCCGCTCTTCCCTCCGAGCCGCTTTGCAAGGACGCGTCGCCTAGGAATGGAACGGGGTATCAGCATGCCTCGGGCTCTTCCCGAAACTCACGTTGCTGAAAACATAACAACCAACCACAGGAAAAAAACAACAACAAAAAAAGGTACCGAAACACAAACCCCAGGCCAAGCCCATTTTGACTGTAAATTCCCGGCCACGCTCTCCCATCAGTGCTACCTGGGGTCCCAGAGCCGTGCCCGCACGCACGCCTGTCCCCGGCGCGCAGGGGGGAGGCTCTGCTGCGCTCGCCAATCTCAGTGGCAATGTGCTTAGCTCCTCTTCCCTTTCTAACCTCCTCTTCACATCCCCAGCTATGTTTCAGAAGCAAGCATCTGTCCCTCTTATTAACCCATGCATTACCATGCAGTTCAGTGTAATTCCAGGTTTTGCAGAAAAACTATAATCAGTTATTCACTTGCTGAAATTTTCTGTTATCGTTACTATTGTTACACAAATTACAGAAGAATCATTACTTTAATATGGCATTTTGAGGCTGTTTATGGGTTAATTTGTAACTGGGATTTTGGTGGCAGCCTGAATGGTGCCCATACATGGTGTAGAAGATCTAGTAGATCCAGCACATTTAGCCAAACAGCCACCCTTTGTTGTGAGTCTTGTGGCAGGGAGTAATGCTGACCCAGTAACATAATTGTGCGACCTCAGAAGTAAATAATAACGTGGAAGTGAACTCTCTGTGGTGGCTGTCGCCACCTTTCAATTGCGTACGAGGAAACCCAGAGTAACACTCACTCCCGCAGAAGTTATCGGGTAAGCCAACAGGTACGGATCCACAGTAATTAAAAAGTACAAGGAAAAAAAAGAGCAAATTAACCTGGTCTAAACATTTGAGACTCTGCTTTGGGACTCCTTGCTTCTCATTAAGACTAAATATGGGACAGTCCACCGTGTGGTAGGTACAAACATGACAGGGAACCTGAGGGACAGCTGTGTCCTTTTTGTGGGTTCATGCATCATCATTCGGATGAAAGATTTTATACTGAGGAGAGGTTAAATCCATTAATAACACAGCCAGGAACAAACACAGCCTATTAAACCCAGTGTGCACCTCAAGGAGTAAGGGAGACGCAAATGCCACTACTCATACAACTGATACGCCACACACGATCACCCAATATTTGGGTCACCAATCAATGGGTCAAGCCTGACCCACGCTCGGTCTTTTGCCTGAAACGCCAAGGGATCTTACAATAACAATGACCTTTACTTATGAATTGACAGAAGTGGAAGGAAAAAAAAAAGCACAATTCAGGCACGTGTTCTCTGGCAGAAGGGGGATTCATAAATGCAGTCCAGTTACAGTCGATTCTCAAACCCAAAGAAATTCCTCACACGTAACTGCAGGGCAGCAATCAATACTGCAATGCTGGACAAATGGCCCACTTTAAAATTAAGACCTCCTCGATCTTGAGAGCTTGATTGAAAGCCAAAGGGACTGAGCAGTGCAAAGGAGCACTGTTAGTGTGTGCATTCCCTTAAAACAAAAGAATGGATGTTTTAATACTATTTCCCATGCAAAATGTCCAGAGCTGGCCTAGGTCATGATGGGAACTCACCCACAGGTTAGTTCTGGGACAACAGGGAAGCTGCTTGGTGTCCTTTAACACCTTTTTAATTGTAGACCTCCCTGGTGAAAGTGAAGGTGGTACCAGCGACAGAGAGGAAAGCAGTGTGATCCTGGGGCACCGGGAAGGATGTGAACGATCCTCCAAGGAAAAGAGAGCTAGAGGGCTAAATGTCTCATAGAACCATAGAATCATTCAGGTTGGTAAAGACCTCTGAGATCACCTAGTCCAACTGTCAACCCAACACCACCGTGCCTACTAAACCACCACCATGCCATTCCTCACAAAAAAAAGGAGTGAGATGCACTTGGGGCACCATCAAGATTAATGTTCCCATGGGCCAAAGTGCACAGGCTCTGGGACGTCACAGTGGACACAGCTCAGCTTGGCGGTGACAGATGCGATAAACCTGCTGGATCCACTTGTCTTCATTTTTGAGTCTTGAAACTGTGGCCTCAAAGTCACAGAACGTGGCCTCCATGTCTATAAATTCATGCCAAAGTAGTTTATTGGCAGCTTAGTTTGTCACAATGATGAAAACAGTAGTCTGTGAGAAAACTTAAAGGCTGACAGTGACTTTGAAACTACCTTCTTCTTGGAAACATTCATCAGACTCTATAACTAATTACCCTGTGCCGTGAGGCGTGTGCCATTTTGCACCCCTTCCAGAAGTCACAGAGACAGCTCGTGGCTCCGCTCCACATGCCGGGAAGCTGCCCCGGGCCGGAGCGCGGGAAGGCAGGGAGCACACGCACAGCCACGGGAATGGCGCTTGTCTTCTGCCCGGCACCCCCACCAGCAGGATCAGCTCCGTTAAAAGCAGTGAGACTGTAACAGTGAAAATCAGGTCTGTAAAGCTATAAGGACAGTGAAGTTTTTCAGTTTTGAATTGGAAAAAAAAGAGTTCCTTGAATATGCCAGAGCAACAGCTAAAAGGCCGTTCTATGTTCACACCTTCTGCCCGGAATCTGAACATCCACCTGCCACCTCTGCACCTTCAGGAACGCACGGGATCTCATACATGGGATCTCCCCGGTGGGTTTCAGAAGCAGCACTGGATGCTCATCCTGGGGAGAGCAGAAGTGCACAACAGAAATTCCCATCTCCTTGTATGGACTCCCCTTACACAACACAAACAAAATGTATGGAAAAAGCTTTGACAAGGAGCGAGCAGCCCCCGAGTACTGAAAGGGTTGTTTCAGTTAGGTGATTGCAAATTGTGCTTTTGCCAAAGAGAGAAGCCTCCAGTAAGAACTGAGCCGCTGGCAGATTTTTCATTCTGTAGGACGAATAAATAATAAATAAGTAATTATACAAGTAATCCATTTAATGTTTCTTTCTGCTAGCACGCTGAGAAGGAAAGAGACGCTGCATTTTGAGCATTGCCCTGAAAATTAGTCTCTTTTTTTCTCCAAGATTCCTGAAAATTTGTTATAAAAATTAAAATAACCAAAACTTTTCTTTAATCCACTAAAATAAAAATATATTATCTCTGATGACTGATTTTTCAGTTCTGTCATTTGGCATCTCTGACACGTTTGGCGAGACCCCTATGAATAGGGGTGAAAGGCGCAGGGGACAGAGAGGACAGACAGAGGGACACCTCTGCTGCAAGTGCCTGTCGTCCCCCAAGCTCGTACCTCCTCCCCCGGGAACCGCCGTTTATGAGGAAGAAGGAACCCGGGCCAGGCCCTGCCGTCCTTCATTGCTGTTCGATCTTCCTCCCTCCCGCATCGATCGGGCGAGACGCCCCCCGAGCCACCCGCGCTGCAGCCACGAGGGCAACCTGCTCGTTAATTAACGAAGCGCACGGGCGAGCGCGCCCTGGCACACCGGGTGCCCCGTGCCCCCGCTCAGCTGCGGCCCCTCGGGATGCTCCGGCCAGCGCTCCTCCGGCGGTCACCTCGGCGGCCATCACCACGCAAACCGCTTCAGCTGCTGGGCGAGATAAGAGCGTGCGTGGGTTTTTTTTGTTTGGGGTTTTTTGTTTGTTTTCTTTTTTTTTTTGTGTTCTTTTTTCGCTTACGGGCTGATCTGAGTTAAACAGCGAGGCTTCCTCTGCGAGATGGATAAAAGTACCAGGTTTCCCGTTAACGTCCCTCCCCTCATATTTCTACAAATCTTAGGTATATTAGATGTCGTTAACGTTCAATGCCAACTGCACATGAACTACCCGATTTTCATCCGATTACAACCATCTTGACAGACCGGTATATATCCTGTACAAATGAAACATCTGAGACTTTTTGCAGCCACCCCCCTTGACATTGCCAATACTCTGAGGCACCTGCTTGCCACAGGATTTAAGCTCGCTTTTATTTTTTTTTTTGGAAATCACATCTCCATTCTCACCCCTTTGCCCATTTCCCCCCCACTTGACTCTACAACTGGTTAAGACTTCAACCCCAATGGAAGGGCCCCTATCAGCAAGCACGACAGAGGGGAGAAGCGCTACGCAAGTGAAAAGGCAGGCGTACACAGTAAGCTGCAATATTGATAAGTCAGACCGATTCCTACCAAAACTTGGATAACCAGTTGTGCTAAGAAAAAAGCGCGTTATAGAAGCTGTAGCGGGCTTTGGGCTCACGCCCGTGAACCAACAGTGCCACACAGGGTGCTCTGGCGCTCCAGCAGAGGAGAAGTAACGCCGTGAAAAGGGGACAGATTTACATAAAGACAAAGGTGCAGCAGAGGAAAGACAAATGCATTAGTAAGAAAGAGAAAACAATTTTGAGCTGAATATATTCAATATTAATATTACCATCAAAGCCAATTATAGATCTCAGTGGAGGGCACCCCATCAGTTTTCTTTGTAACTCATGATAACAAGCCTATCTAAATATTTACTTTTATTGAGTTTGAGTCATTGCTACATTACTTACGTTTTCTGCTGGCTTACATCCATCAATTTACTTTCCTTGCATTGTAAATAAATTACAACTGCCTTAATGAAGCAAAATGCAGTTAATAGTAGCTGTGCTAAATGCAAGCAGATGGGCCCACTGGATCCCGAGGAGCCTGGCCACATTCGGTGTGTGGTTTTGGTTGCTCTCGGAGCAAATGGCTGCCCAAGTCACTCGCCAAGGGAAGAGCTGTAGTGCAGGAGACCCACCACGGCAAGGAGCAGAGCAGAGGGATGGCAAACGCAGCGATACCTGGAATTTTCCTTAATCCCAGCTGCCGCGGAGGGGACGTGAGCAGCTGTTTTACGTGACAAAGCCACTCTCAAAACTCCACAGCACTTAAGGAAAAAAGACGGAGCAACCCTTTCCAGGGAGCACTGGAGCAGACAGGGCTCCCACCGGCCAGCTGGACTTTGGCCAGAACACCCCACTTCACATCTGTAACTTGGTGTGAAGAGTGCTGTGTGGCTTTTAATTAAAAGATGCAGGTGAGAGCTTGTTTTCACAGTGCCTCCGCAGCGAAGGGCATCTCCAGCAGCGGCGGAGATTCCTGCTTAGTGTTAGGTAAGGGGGAACTCAGTGAATTTCATTGAATTATAGTTATTATCCATGACTTACTCAATCCTATCTCTAGCGGTCTGAATGTGGCTCTTGCTCTGATACCAAGCAACGCAGCAGCCAGTCTGAAGCATGCTAATTAAAATGAACAGAGAAGGACAGTTTGTAATTCATAACACAAAGGAAACCCTTTCATCGTGACCCACCCCGTGCCCTGCGCCTGTTCATATCCCGGAGTCTCCGCTCTTACAATTACGGAAAGGTAGCAGAAGACAAGCACCTCGAGAAATGAAATTGCAAAGGTCCCGATGTTTTCCTGACATTACAACTGCGATACGCAGGCAGCTTCCCCTCTTGCTTCCCGTATGTATTTTTTATAACCATCAATATTTACAAAGTCATGAAATGCTAGGGAAGTGTTAGATTTTGATCGCAAGCTCTTACAACTCAGCAGCCTTGTTTAGCGACCGGTCTGCGGCGTGCCCACCACGCCACCGGAGCTACGGGAGCAGCAACGCAACTGCTGCCGACGCGGGCGCCCGCTCGGGGTCTACCGCTTCCACGGGAGATGGGTACGGGGGTTATCTGAACTACCACCACCGAGCAGACCGAGAACACGCACGCCCACGCTGTGTAAAGCGCTGCTGCGACACACGAGCGGCTGCAGCAGGCAGTGCTGCTGGAGGATGCAGAATTACTCCCGGGCAGGATAATGGAGAGCAATGGTATAGGGAACACTAACCCCAGGAAACAACCCATCGGATTACCAAAACGACGATTCACTGACATTGTATGTCATAAACCGTGAACACCACTGATGGAAAAATTGTTTACTCTTTGCAGAGAGCTTGACTCCCTCATAAAAAGGCAATAACAGTTGCTGTTGTTCATACGGCACCAGGGGGAGAGAGGGAGAGAGAAAGAGAGAAAATAGGGAAGGGCTGGGACTAATAACACAGAACCAGCTGCTGAACCACAAAGTTCTGGATATTTACTGTGCCGCCGTCTCTCCCACTCATGATGTTTTCCTGCCTAGTACTTCACTTTGCTAGGCTTCTTACGAGGATACAAATAATCCTACCGTATTTTTCTGTTCTGCTCCATTTACTGTTTTTACTCGAAGTATTTCTTGTGTAAATGTGGGAGATAAACTTTTTTATTTTCTAGCAACTTCGTGGAAGAAGGGGAAGTAAGAAATCTGCGGTGCACAGAAAGCAGGTAATTATCTCTTTCTCCACCTGTGAATTCTGATTCAGAGCCATTTCTGCAAACTTGCCGTCAGTCATTTACCTCCATAAATAGCCCTACCTGACCCTACACATCCACGAGAAGCCCAGAGCCCTGCAGTTTCTCCAGCGCCTCACCAGGAGCCAGGCTGGCACTGCTGTCCCGCACCGCGGGCTCCACAGACCGTGGCCCAAGTCCTCTCCCCAGGACATGGCCTTTCCAACCAGAAGCCAGCCAGCAACAAAAGAAGGTGTGTTTTATCCAAGCCAGCAACAACACAACCATCTACAGACACCTTCATCTATATTCAATCTAAGCAAATACTTAAACACTTTAGAAAGGCAGTTATCTAATATCATGACAGCAAATTAAGAAGTGGCTTTAAATTCTATCCTGATAATTGTTTTAACCTTTGTAAGCGTATTTCTTTACTCAAACAGCAGGTTTTGATATTTGAGCATGAATATTTATAATGTGCATTGGAAGTGAGACAAAGTCTAACCTTTTTTTTTTTAATATATTGAAGTTAAAGCACTATTTGACTGCTAAATTAAAGATGGTTTAAAAGAAATAAAGGTAACGAGTACTTTTGATGCTTTCAAGCCAAGCTGAACCAATGACAAAGTCACCTCTCCTATACACATCTCAGGACACGGACCCGTGAGTGGATGTGAATGAAACCCTGACAACCTGAAGGAAAAAGCAGAACTTCACCAGCTTTGCTGTGTGGGACTGCAGCTGCCGAGAACTTTCCTCACAGCAGTGACATGTGAAAGCATGGCTGAACCACATCCTCACGGTAGAGGTTCCAGTCTTTCCATAGTCACTAAACCCACCTGCGCTCAAGCAGAGCTCTAGGAATTGGGGCATCGCCTGGCTCACGGCTCATGGAGGAGAAGGGCGAGGAGCGGGCTCTGCCTGCGCCCATGCTCAGCCAGCCTCCCCTCTTCCCACCGAGCCCCGCAGCAGTTCATCACTGCCCCCTGCTCTTCCTTCGAACCCTCACCGCAGCCCTAGCCCACGTACATAGAATCGTTAAGGTTGGAAAAGACCTCTGAGATCATCTAGCCCAGCCGTCAAGCCAAAACACCACCGTGCCTACTAAACCATGTCCCGCAGTGCCACATCCACGCGTTGTTTGAACCCCTCCAGGGATGGGGACTCCACCACCTCCCTGGGCAGCTGGTTCCAATGCCTCACCACTCTGTCAGGAAAGACATTTTTCCTAATACTCAATCTAAACCTCCCCTGGTGCAACTTGAGGCCTTTTCCTCTTGTCCTGTCGCTGGTTCCTTGGGAGAAGAGACCAACACCCCCCTTGCTGCACCCTCCTGTCAGGGGGTTGTGGAGAGCAATCAGGTCTCCCCTCAGCCTCCCCTTCTCCAGGCTCAACAACCTCAGTTCCCTCACAGGACTTGTTCTCCAGGCCCTTCCCCAGCTTCGTTGCCCTTCTCTGGACACACTCCAGCACCTCCATGTCCTTCTTGCCGTGAGGGGACCAAAACATTAACCTAAACACACTTTAAACTTTTACAAAAAGCCTTAAAACCCTCGTGTACCGGCCCTCCATGAGCACGCTCATGTCGAATCTCTGCTTGCTGGCTTTTCACGCCCTGACTACAAGCCGGCCCCAAACCCCGCAGAGGCTGACTCCCTCCGCAGCCCTGCGGCGCCGGCACACGAGGAGCGACGGGCTGCCCCAGCCTCAGGAACAACGCCGGAGGCGGGCAAGGACAGGCTTTTCCCTGCAATGCCATAGACCCGCGCAGGGAAATCCGGGGAGCAGGCACAACGCCACCAGAGCGTGAGCCCAGCAGCCCTCCAAAAAGGAACGAGCATTTCTTTCTGAGTAAATCTCTGCTGCCATTCCCATTAGCCTCGGCTCTGACAAGTAATTATGCTGATTGAGGCGTGACGCAATCAGAAGCCGATCCTGATTCTAGGTACGACTTACCCGGGGCAAATTAGGGGTGTGATGGCTGCAGTTATATTTATTTGTGCAAGGCAGTGAAACGTAGGGAGCTTAAATCCAAACACTGTGTACATTAACTGTTTTGGGTCTTGTGCCAGAGGATGGCTTCACCTTCCCACATTGATGTGTGCAGCACTCGGACTCGTCCCCCACAATGAAGGCAGCGTTTCCCACTGCAGACACAACTACTGGGAGTAACACCAGTCAGTACGTGTAATGGTGCTGAACGCATTGGCTAAAGACAGAAGGACCTAACTTGAATCTGGCCCACCAGCCGTGGATCGCAGGGCAGGGACAGGGCACTGACGGCAGCTGCCGGCCTCAGCAGATGGGGCTGGGTTTTGTTCCAGGTGGCCTGGAGCAAGGGACACGGTTTTGCAGCATTTTTTGCAGAAACGTTCACTCTCCCTTTCAGCTGTCCTCCCTCTCTCTCTACCATTTGTGGTCTGTGAACTTGTGTTGAGCGCTGGTTCTCTGCGTTGGCCCTGTGGTGTCGATGCAAGCTCCGTGACTTGCAGGGAAAGTTCAAATGGCGACCCCAAAGCAAAGATCCAGCATCTCCCTCTGTGTCCACCGTGTACAGTGGGAAACGTACCACGGAAACATCTCAATTGTAGGCTCCTGCAAAGAAGCGTCAGACATAAGCAAGGAAAAGGTGCCACTAATGAGATATGGAAATGGGAAACTTAATTAAAGCTCGAAATCATCCCAGCCGCTTGTCCAAAAGGGATGGGGGGAAATGTTTATCTGGAAATGTGTTAATTGCCTACAGAGAGCCACCAGAGAGAGTGAACATGAAAACCAAAGACAAACATAATGATCTCTTGCACTACTGACTTGAAACACGACTCATAAGAAGAAAGGCCAAGGTCTCCTGAACACGCCCCGGGCTGGACGGGGTGCGGGTGTAAGGCACCGCGGCTTCCCGGGGGTCGGGGCAGCTGCGCGGGTTTGTACCGGGGAAGGTTTTCAGGCATCGGTCTGCTGCAACTTCAAGCTCCTTTCAAATTCTAAACCACCACCAGAAGGGTATACACAAAGATTAAACCTGTTTAAACAGATTCTAACTGTTGATATTCTGTTTTTCAAGGGTACAGCTGAGAAGTACAAATTACCTTAACTCAGATCTTTTCCATAGGAATTTTTTTTGGAAGAAGGGAGAATATGGGGAATTATTTTCTAGTCCGTCTGATTGTGGTTTTACCTCGAGAGATAAATAAGAGCAGATATAAGCACCCATAATTATAATGGCCTCACCTCTTCCCAGCAGAGGTATTTTCCTGAATCGCTAGCCCTATTTTTAATGGCTGATTTTCCCAACGCATTCAAGCAGCTGAACGCTTGCCTTTAGCAAGCATCACGAGTAACCGTGCCTCACACTTGCTGGCCCAACGCCAGCGAACACGGGGGAGAGCCCGGGGACGTGCCGTGAGCCGAGGAACGGCCAGAGCCGCTGCCCAGCCGTGTGCGGTTTCACACCGAAATGTGGAGCGGGAACACCACGGCCAGCGATGCCAGCTGCTGGGGTTCGCTCTGCAGCCACACGTCTGTATTGTAGCTGATGTGCTGTCCTTCGGATGAGCACATCGGAGCTGGAATGATAAAAGACTGCAGCCACCAAAGTCACATTTGCTGTGCTAAGCACGGATGCACCGGGGACACGGAAGCGCACTTCCCCTCTCGTTAGCACGACGGCTAGCATCGAGTGTAAACCCCCATCACCTGCTGCAGCTGCAAAATCCCCTTTTCCCACACAGATCGGGTCTGTACCCATCTCTGCTATCCAGCCCTACCTGACCACTTAATCAGAAATCAAGACTAACTAAAGTGCCATTCATTTCATTCTCTCCTTTCCTTCTTTTCTTGCCTGCACCACCCAAATAATCTCAAAGTATTACTGTTCAAAATGCAACATACTTTTTCAAAATTTATTTAAATGGCAAACCATGGTGAAAAGGAAAAAAAAAAAAAAACAGAGCGAGAAAAAGGACTGACAACTGCTGTGTTCACCCGGACACGTAGGGGATGTCTTGGGTACGCTGGACCGGGACTGTTTTACCCCTTGAAAGGGGCAAAGAGATCCTTGACAAGCATCATGCTTGAGCAGAAACGGCTTGGTAATTAGGCTTATAAATGGAAAGAACTAAATGCGCTCTTACTCTCATCTCTCTTAGCGACTTAATAACTGGAGACGACTGATGATCTTGATACTGCAAGTATAGTTTCCATCATTATAATCAGCCACAGAGCATTATTTAATAATGGCCTAGTTTTTCTGCCACACTTCAGATGGGCTCCGCAGAGAGAAGGGCTGCTGATCGCCACTCCCCGATGTTTATGCCGGATCATCATCACCCTGGATCCCCATGCTGGCTGTGGCAGCCCGAAGCGGTGCGAACTCCCCGGAGCGGGGTGGGAAATGCACAGCACTAACCTCTCCCCATCGGGGAAGATTTATTCACCGTGGCTGAACGGGACAGAGGCATGGGAACAGAGGAGACCGGCACAAGCACACTCATCACAGGCATTACACAGCGTGTAATCATACAAGTAACAGTGCCCACGGTGGCGTGCACCCAAGCAAAGCGTTTGTCTTTTTTTTTGTGCAACACGAAGCACGCACTAAACCAGCAGAGACTCCGATTTATTTCGGTGGGAGCAGGGACTCACCAGGAACTAGTTCAAACCTGCTGCTTGCTTTCTTTTAACCTTTTAATATTTAATGAAGGCTGGGAACAATGAAGGTCACTCGAAAGCTTCGGCAATGGATAACTGTAATGCCCAAAGACAGCTCCAAAGCGTTTGGAGCCCTCCACCCCGACAGGTATCGACATCCTCAGATTGCATTGACATTTTGGCTCGGGCTTTCCTTTTTCGGACTAATGTAGAGGCTGTATCTGAAAATTAGCAACACGCACTCACTCTGCTAGGCAGCTGAGCCTGTAAATCTAGGTGCAATGCACCACAGCAAAAGCAGAGTGACCCCTGAGGTGCACACAGGGGTAAACCTCTCCGGGTAGGAGATCTTTCTGTCATGTTTCTGCCACGGTCATGCCCAGCACAACAAAGGTGGGCTGAAACACCAGTCATACTTCTTTAATCAAAAGTAAAGAGGCAAGAAGCTATTAAAAAAAAAACCCCAACAAGCCATTCCATTTGAAGAGGCGCTCGGTGGTTACACGGAAACATTGGAGTTAGTGGCAGTGCTGCCCAGCAATGGATTTTACATGCACATTTAGATTTCGCTGTGCGCTATGCAGATGGTACCACAGTGAAAAGCGTTTGCGTGCTAAAAAACTGCAGCCCAACAGCTGTGAAACATTGCTGTGATGAAGCAGCGCTAGTAGGGTACCGCACGGGGAAAAAATACTGGGGCTAGAGCTCAAGGCAGTATAGCCCAACCCGCTTGATGCTCAAGTCTTTGGTAGTAAGGGGTTAAAATAAAACCCAGAATACTTCCTCAATATTAGTGGAAGTGGAAATGCAATTTTCATACCAGAGAGAAGCTATCATGTAATGCTACAAATACTAGTGCTCACCCTTTCCCCGTTTTTATCTGATTTGGTATTTATTGTACCCAAAATAAGAAATACCAGAATACCTGCAGTAACTCTGAATAGTACATTTTCAACACAAGGTTTTCATGCACTATTAAAAGAAAAATAGCCATAGTCATAAATGGAAAGCGAAGTGAAATGGAGAATACCTGATCCTTATCACTTTCTGACAGTCAGGATGCTCTGACTATTCTCACTTTGAATTCACACTTCCGTCTTCCCTGACTCCTGATTTACCAAAATTCAGGACAATCACACATCGCTGTGTTACAGCTTTCGAGCCGGGTTCCCAGTGTCGGCTCAGGTTCACTTAACGCGGAGCCACAAATGAAACGCAAAGCCGAAACATCTGTAGGTTTCTGGTTTTGTGGCTGGTCAGGAGAGCAGCAGCTCGACGCTGCCCAGCGCCCGTGGCCGGAGCAGGCACCAGGCATGCACGCAGCCAGCACTGGCTGCGGCTGCTGCCTTTTGCTTGGTCCAGCAACAGAGCTTACCCAGCCCCTGCACCAGCAGCAGCCAGAGCAGACAGCCATGCATCATCCATCGGTCAGACCTGCTTCTGTCCTCCTTCACTGTCTCTCTGAGCAGCCTTTATCAGGGTGGAAGCTTTCTCGTCCTCCATGAGAGCCCTATCGGGTCCAATCATGCTCTATCTCCCACCCTCTCTTTGCTGTCTGCACAAATCTTAGTATTAAGGTAAGAATTTTGAAAGTTTTCTGCTTCAGTATTGATCACCTCTCAGTGCCATTTTCCTGCATATTTCCAGGCAGATGTGTATCTCTGCCAGATAGCTGCTCCTCCGGCAAAGCGCCTCACAAAGCCTCCATGAAGCTGCACTCTCCCATTAATTGATTAGCATCAGCACCAGATACTGATTTCCACCAGAAGTGTCCTGTGCTTGCATCTCTCATTAACAAACACCAAGGGATATAAAATAAGTATGGGAAATGTTACAGATTATATATATATATATGTTTTTTTTTTTTAAATGCTGTTTTTAGAAAAGCTTCATTTTTCACAACTATCATCAACATCAGATCAGGTCAGCCATGGCTTTCTGTACCTGGTCTTTCATCCTGAAGCAAATCTCAGCTGAGACTTGGAATAAAGCACTGGCTTTAGGAAGGCTTTTGAAACTCTCCCATGACGCTCTCCCAAGCGAACTGCCATCATGCAAAATGACCACGTGCAATGTACTAAACAAAGCTGAAATACTGCCTGCAAAACACCTGAGCACGAGTTATTGCACAGTAAGTTACATCCTAAAGCCTATTACTGAAGTTATAGCTTCATTTGTATGTTGGGTGGGTTTCTACTGCAATTTCAGGGAAATTGCTTGAGGCAAGAAAGTAAGATTAGTTCTTCTGCAGACTGGAAAGCAACAGCAGTTTTGTTTCTTTCTGTAAATACTATTTTCTTGATTGTAGATGGCGTTAGAGTCTATCACAAGATTCCTAGGAACTTTAAAAACAGTGAAAATTGGCTATAATTAAGCTTGACTTTCACATACATAGCTATATCCCACTGACTGCTAAAGCAACGCATCTGAAGTTGAGCACATTTTGAGTAAAACTTTTCAGATGTGCCTCCAGAACAGAGGGTCAAATCCTTATTTCCTTCCCACTGTGATTAAAGGCTGGAAAACATTTTAAAGGTGACCTTCAGTTCCTTCGGGTTCCTGCTGCCTTTGATCAGTTTTGGTCGCTCCTAAATGCTGCTCGCTACTTCAACAGTATTTAAAATGCATCATCCTGTTGATTCTCCCACATAATCCTCAGTCTTGGGCTAGATCTGCAGAAAGACAGAGTTATTTTTTGAAGAGCAGCAGTGGGAGGAGAGCAGGGGAGAACAAGGCCCCCCCTCCACGCACTCAATACCTCAAGTACAGTCAGCAACAGGAAAGAGGAACTGGCCACCACCCGAGACACCCCACAACCGATGGAAATACAACTGAGCCTCATCAGGTGTGGGCACGAATGTAACAAAACTGCTGTTCTAAATGTGAAAAAATACATTGTCCTAAAGATACAACGCTTTACAGTATTTCCTCAAACATTTTCTCTTTTCAAATACTGTAATAGGTTTCTTCCACAACTTGAGGTGAAATTCTACCATTCTTGCATAGACAACGCAGTGAAGCTTCTTACTTTGCACCAAGTATAAAATGGATCTTTTTGCCTGCATCACCTGTCCCTTCAGACAGGCAGGGAAAAGCAGCAGCACCCTTGGCCCAATCCATCCAACATCTCACACGACTCCTTTGAATCTGCGAGAACCTCTCATACTTGCCACTTTGCACGGCGCTTCCCTTGCTGCCTGGAAGAGCTGATGTTCTTGCTCTGTTTTGAATAATTTAAGCTATGAATGTCTTGCTCTGCTATCTATCTAGAGTGGAAGCATGAGAGCTATAGGCCTCCTCTTCCACATCCGTCACCTGTCAGGAAAACGGAGGGGAAGCACTGCTGGACAAGCGGAACAGCCCAAGCTCAGCAGCGTCATCTCTGCCCGCTGTTGACTACAGCCCACGAGCTCATCAGGTTCCCTAAACCCCCTGGAATCTCACCATACCTGTTTCAAGAGTTCAAGCCATTCATCTGTTCCATACTTTAAGAGGGAACAAGAGCCAGCAGCTGTGATTCTTAGGGTAAAGGAAAAAAAAAAGTAAACCCAAAGAAGCCCACCTATGTGTGGAAAGGTAGGAAATTGAAAATTCTCCCTTCTTAAACAGCTATATATCTTAAAACAAAATAAATTTTAAGTGTGCCATAAAAATATAGTCCTCATCCCATTTTCCACTTAACTGGTGTTCTTTTTCTGCCTGCATAAAGACAGCCTTAGGCCCTTTTTTATTAATATCCATGAGCATAATTTAATAGCTGACCCCGTACCGGAGATGCACATTTCATATTTAATAGTAAGCGTTATTCGGAAGTGGCCTGGAAGAAGTGTAATGAACATATGGGTTGCTTAGACGACTCTGAATGCTTAGATCGATACAACATCGTTTCCTTATTGCAACTTATTAGCCAAGTAATTTTCTGTCATCTCGGTACTTCTGTGTAGAAACTAGAGAAGTGGCAGAAAAACAGGACTCAAAATGAGTTATGTTAATCTGAATTTAATTAATGTAAATCCCTTAAGTCCACTCTGCAATAGAGACCAAACGGTACTAAATACATACACACACTCGCATACATACATATGTGTGTTATATAAAAATAGTATATATACACAGTTTTCCTGTAGGGGAAAGTCCTAACGACCAGGCTAGACGCTCGGGCTGATCCGTCGGACATGGACACTCCCTTCCCTTTCTGGAGGGCACGCTCAGGAGGAGAGGTGCCAACATCTCCCCGTAAACAACTCCCAGCCCCTCCTAACGCAAAGCATGCTTGCGCACAGGTCCCTGCAAACAGGCAGTAAAATAACTTATCTTTATCAACTCTAGCACAGAAATAAATCTTTAAAAAGAATAAACATCAGAAAGACAATGTTGCATTCACCAGACGCTACCGGAAATTTTCAGAGGCGATTGAAGGTTATAGCCTAATGCTGCAGAAGATAAAACTTTGGATAGCCTTCCAAGATACCACCTTTCCTTTGCTCTTTGCCCAGGGACTGTCTCTGTTTCCCGTACACGTGAACTGTGCAATGCATTGTCATGCTTTATTCATACACTTCAGGATTGAAAAAAATGAACACAGTGCCTGAACTGCCAGAGTACACTATGGTAACGTTACTTTTCGAGACTCTTATTTTCTCCATATATCAAATTATTTTTCCTCCTAGGTTCTAGAATCGAAAATATAGGTGAAGGAAGACACTTACCCAAAGTTCAAGAAATGGAGGGGGTTTTTTGTGTCTATTATAAGTGCTGTCAAAACTCACCAGCCCCCAGTCAACACCGATTACGCTGAATATGGATTATCGCTAGGCGCAAGCTCAGCTGCCCTTATATACGATCTTAGCTCCCTGCTTAATTTTTTTCTTTACTGCTGAACATAGAAGGAATTTTAACACATGTAGGCTGTGGTGTCCCTAATGACCAATGATTTTCTGTGCTGTGGTAGATTGAAAAAAAAAAAAAGTTATACTGCTTTCTTTTTGACCAATGCATACCAAGCTCGAATGTTAGCAACAGCAAATGCCTGCCCTGTCCTTGCTTTTCTCTGCCCCCTTTTCCCAGTTTCTCAAGGCTTCTTTCATCATCCCCTTTCTGAGGTTTCTATTTTTCTCATTTCAGGAGCGTGGAAGATCCAGGATAACATATCACTAAATGGGGCACGCCAGCGGGACACAAGCTATTGCATAAGAGCACCAGCTTCAGCAGACCTGACTACTGCCTAATAAGCACTCATTATCTGATAAATTTGCAGAGAGGTTTCCTGATGTTTCAGCTGTAAAATAGCTCTATTCCTCAGAGAGCTGCAAATATTGTGTTAGCAACCAGTTTTGTCCCAGAGATGACGTGTTGCCCGCTGAACATAATTTAATTAAAACAGCAAAGCAATATAAAGTTTTTTGTCATACAATTATTATTATTTTTTTTAAAAACTATAACACCTCATCCGTATTTTCCAGCATTAAATTATCTCAGGAAACAATTTGTCATTGTTTTGTTTAGCTTGTTTGAGACACTCAACTTTAATAACAGCGTTATACAGACGGCAAAATTCACGCTGACATGCGCACTCACCCATAAATTACATGGAGAAACCCAGTAACGAGCAGCTGAGTCACACCCAGGTGACAAATTAGTCTCTTATGGTGTTCTTGGGTCACTTACAGGACCACGAGTTACAGTGAACTGGCTGGCAATGACAAGTGCAGAAGGGAAAGCCCTGGGTATGAGCAATGCCTCATAAGAAGAGTTACTTCCAGCAAGAAACACCAGTTGCACGATCCCGATGCAGCAGAAGGCTTGTGCAACACTTGGCATCTGCCAGCAAAATCCACTCAGCTGTTTGCTGCCCTTTGCTCAGGGAACGACTACAAAAGCCTTTACAATCAAGACGGAAATTTGGATTTGAAGGAGCAGCAAGGGTAGGCAGACAAAGACGACCCTGTAGGGCTCGGGAAAAGGTAGTTGCTGGGACCAGAGGAGGTCTGTCTTCCCTGCTGAAAGTCAAAATCCATAAGACCAGAGTACTGCACACCGCAAAGCAGCACTTCTGGTGTCACATAGGCCTAAGGTACCCCTCAAAGCCCCACGTCAGGGAACAGCGGCCGCCATTTGGCCCTGCGTCACCTAAGGGCGGGCACATGGAAGGCGCAGAGGCTGAAGACCTCCATCGTGCAACGAGACGAGTCCTTCCCCCACACATCACCCATCAAGCGACAAACTCCGCTGAGCCTCCGAGACAACAGCATCCACGAGAACCTAACGTCTGCTTGATAACCCAAAGTGGTCAAAATAATCCCCTTGGTGCTACCTCTCAAAAACGAGCCACAGCTAGATGTTTTGTGGCACTCCATCTCCTGTCTCATACAAAGACACAAGCACGGGGGTTAAAACGTGCCCTGGTACCCTCTTACCTCTGGAGATGGAAACACTTGCATAGAGAAAGCCTCAGTTTTCCTACCAGTGGCAATAAGTATGATTTTGCATTCCATTTCCTGAAGGAATAACACATCAGCTCACGCTTCCCGAGCCATTTTTAAGTATTTGTTCTTGGAAGCAAAATCTGAAAGCGCCCGCATATTAGACTCAAGTAAGACTTCACTCCCCACCTACTAAAAACCTATGCCTCACTATTTGCAGAGTCATGGATACAACATGTGAATGTTTTCCCCACTGCTATTAGTGGTATTTTCTTCTTCCTTTTTTAAAAATGAATAAATAAAGCAGGTCTCAAGACTGCCTCTGCCACAGAGGCTTCCCAAGGCACGAATACAGCTCCCCATCTACTTTCTCTGACCTTAGTCAGCACTGCAAATAAATCAGGTCCCCCTACTGAAAAAACCTGTAAAATTCTTCTCCCTTCTCACATTCATCTCTGCCTGATATTCATTGCAGTAATGCCCACCTTTAAATGGATTTGTTGGGTTTTTTTTTTTTTTTTCCTCCCTCCACCCAGCTTTGCCCTTTAGCAAGTCTCCACTGCTCCAAACAGAAAAAAATTCTGGTCCTAGCCATCTTGGCTATTTACCAGATACACGTATCCTCAGCCACCAAACAATCATTTAAGTTAAATATTCTCCTCTGCTCCCAATGCCACACGAGGTGGAGAACGCGTGCTGACAGCTATTTGCAACACAGCCACTTTCAGTGTATCTACACAGCAACGTCGCAGCACGAAGCAGAGCTCGTGCCGCAGTTCCTCGCAGCATCGTATTCCCTATCTGGCATTGCGCGAGAGAGTATGATGTGCAAGTCCCACTTCTCCTGACTGAGGCTAGGCAGCTACAGGCTAAAATAAAACATAAAAATAGCTTTTCTGTAAGCTCACAGGAGCTGGAGACAGTCTAAATGCTACTCAACAGTATTAAGAAAATAAATCTTCAGGAATCAAAGTCCCCAAACAAACAGATTTATTCACATCTCTAGACCCACTTTTTCCCCCTGCCTCTGAGTTGAAAAAAAACCCCAAACCTTTCATGAAAAGCTTTTTAAAATCTAATCTGGGATTTGCCATTCTGCATTTTATGCAATATATACGGACTCTGGAAGTTTTACAGAACAAAATGATTACCCTAAATTATTGATCAAAGGAAGCAAATACATACAGTGGCCTTAAGACTGCATTGGCTGCTATGAGAAAAGAGAGAAAAGAGTCCTCCTTGGAGACTGTACTGACAGTGTTCACGGACCATGATGAAGGCTCATTTCTAATTACATGATCTTATTGCACCTTAAATAGGAAAACAATTTTTTTTTTTTTCATTTTTATGCAAAGTTTGAAATACTGCCTTGGAAGTGAACAAAGGGACGTGAATTCAGTAACAGAAAGAGAAGCTGTAAACATGCTCATCCAAACAAGCAACTGTAGAACATCACGCACGTATAATGCCTTTCATCCAAGGACTTCAAAGCACTTTAGACCCACTCATCAATTAAACTTCTTTACATCTCTCACAGGGCAGGCGAGGCATGAAAGAAAAATGGTGGAATAAAAAAGCAGAGATGCCAACCAGCTGGCCACGTACCATTTTAGGGAAGGAGGCCTTCAGAACCACACCTGGGCAGCAGTTTTCCACCAGATCACCTTCAAACATACTGTCTTCAACAAGACAAAAATCTTCCCCCTCAACTGAGGCAGGGATTCAGCAACACCCTTGTGTAAGAGGTACCCAAGAAGAGCCAACTCTTTTGCTAGCCCTAGGAAAACGCAAGTTACTGCTTAGCCAGCAGCAGGCTTTGACTAGTAAAACATACCGTACATGCCAGAGCTGAGAAGAGACCCATCAGGCCAAAAGCCCCTGCCGCAGAGCGGGACCGCAGCCCAGCAACCCCCTCCATCCCTGCGCCGACGCGAGGGCTGGGCATCGCTCGTCTCTCTGGAAGCTTCGCTGGCACCGGTGGGGATTTTCCACCTTAACATCGATGCCCTTCCAAAGGCCCAACTGATGCTGCCTCTCAAAATTAAAAGGAAGAAGAGCCTATCTCGGCCTGATCAGCAACAGCTGTTCACTATTCATCAAAATGAGTTTAGCTGTGAGTGAGTAGCATGTGTAATACGGCCTTAATTAGAGATGTGCATTCTCTGTAAAATCCCTGTAATTAGTGACACGAGAGCTGCTCATTTCTCTGGTAGAAATGAATTCACCACAGCAAGTTTGGCAGCACCTTATTTCACAGGCAGGTATCTGCGAAAGGCAAGACTTCTGATCGTTTTCATGGCATTTTATTTTTACTACTTATTGCAATACAATATTACCTACAAATCATGCAAAACAGGTGTAATGCATAGTGCACCCGCAATCCCCAGTCCTGAAGTGAAAGCACAATGCTCCATCTATATTGACTATTTTTTTCTTTATCATAATAACCCCACCACGGGTATGCCCGTTGGGGTCAGCAGGAGGTGTCAGAATACACCATATACAGCAGACTTGGAAGAAAACAGCAGTTCTGATGAAAAAAAATACCCCATCTTCCACCTCTCCCATAGATACAGATAATTGCCTTCATCTAACCAGAAAACTAAAACAGTAATATGTGATTTATGTTGGTCATAGAGTAGAAATAGTAGTCAGTACTAATGGCAACCAGCTAGTGAACTACCCTGGCTAATGTTCATACCAGAGTTTTAGAGGACGAGAAGATGAACAAGTCAATTACAGAATGCCCTGCTCCTCATCTTCCCCAAGTAATTGAAGACTCAGTATCATTTTTACTGAGTTATTTTTAATTGGTCTCATTTGCTGAAGCAAATTAGGTGTAGCATTGTCCTCATCATGATATATGCATCTGTGCAAATCGGAAAGAAAATGTGAAAAAAATTTAAAGCACTGCCACGGCAAAACAGCCAAAATCAGATAAATGCAATTAATTTCTAAGCCTAGCCTTGAAAAATTATGATACTAATCTATTTATTTGACTGTTAGTGATGGTTTCCATCAAGGTCAGGAGAAATTGCTCAATTAATAAATGTCTGCTTGCACCTGACAACAGTAAAACTCTCCCTGGAGTGTGAGGAGCTAAAAGCCTGTAACCTCAGGCACAGGCAGTGAGGTGTTGGTTTTTTTGGTTTTGGTTTTTTTTTTTTTTTTTTCCTCAAGATTGAACAATAAACACGTTATTTGCAGGGCTAGATTTTGCAGAGTTTGAAAGCTGCTAGCTGTCCTGGGGACCTCAACGGCAGATGCAGATCACTTTTTGGAAACTAGGACCCCAGCATCAGGTAGGCAAACACTCTTCACCGTTCAGCTGTTAGTGCTGGCATCTCCCTGCTGCTACTCTGACTTCAGCAGGAAGGGTGCTGATAAGGACGGGGATTCAGGGGAGGTGGAAGGGTAAATATTAGTCCAGTCCGATTCAGTAATTTGTTTCTGCTGTCAGAGCAGTCTGCAGGCTCCTTTTAGCAACAGGTCCACCAGCAGGAAGACTCTGCAATAATTTTTATTAGCTCTTTCTCTCTCAGCACCTTGCCTGTTTTCACCAAATGCGTATTCCATGAGCCTGTTGAGAAAACAGCATGCCGTGATACAGCGCGCAGGAATGAAAACACCCAAAAAGGCGAAATGATCAGTGAAGATAAGGCCATGTCTTGCACCCGTAGCCTTGGTTTTACCTTGTTGCTGTCCTCACTGCCAGAATAGCTTACAACCTGGACATGGCACTGCTTTAAGCTGAGGCTAGCACGCGTGGGTGCAGATCTAGCCTCGTATCTGCCTTTTGCCTGAGCAGTGAGTGCAGCCCAGCTCCCGTGCTGCTGCAGCCACTGCCCAGCATCGCGCCCGCCTCCCTCCTCCTCCTCCTGCTCCGCTGCGCTAACACCTCTGATGCCTCAGACTCTTAACTCCACGTTTTCTCACTTGATAAGCTTCCGCAGCACTTGCCAAGAGAGTCTGTAATGGCTATCGTAATTCCTGGCTGCCGCTCGGGCTGCCTGCAGCAAGGCCGGGGGATGTGGTCGCAGAGGCCTCACCGCGGGGGGTAACATGCCCCAAACCACACCGTGCGTTTAACGGGCAGGCGTTACACGAAACGCCGTGAGCCTCCTTCCCTCGTCACGCTTGCATCAGAAATTTTGCCACCAAATGCTGTTCGATTTCACCTGCAGAACACCACCTTGACAGTAAGCGAGTCCGTGGGTAGAGGGTTTTCTGCACCGATTTTTATGTATTTATTTTTTTTT
>VZTL01001740.1:0-18576 GCA_013400535.1 Scopus umbretta
GTGGTGAAAGTCAGCAGGGAATAGGGATTTATTTCTAATATGTAGGTCTGCTTGTGCTCATGTGAATGCTTGAAATGAAGTTTATGGTTAGTTACAAAACTATGAGCTGGAAAATCAGTGTATTTGTTGAATACTGGATATTGTGCCAACACAAAATGAGGGCAAATGTCAGCAGTACAAATGGACTCATCTTTTCCTCCTATGGACAGCAAGAGAGTGTTAGAGGATAGTTAGGAGTTTGGATAGACTGGCAGGAGGAAGGATGCACATGCTACAAAGGGGAGGAACTGGTTGTTTGTTTTTAGGTCATTATTTATTTGCAGGAATGCTTTGAGTCAAAGTGAATGTTAAAGTCTGTACTGAAAGCCATATTTGCAGTGTACATTAGGTCGTTGTAAAGGTTACAGTCAGAGAAATCAGGAGCTGGAGAGCTACGGTACTGAATCTTGCAGTGTTTGTAAACGAGGATGAAGAGCGTGTAGAGGATGGAGTCCAATCTTCTGTAGGTAGTAATAGGAAGCAGTAATTCCTTGGACATGGTGTTAGGGTTCAGAAAAGCAGCAGCTGGAGGGCTACTCTAGCCAATTAATCTTGCATAATTTCTTAAGCTATGATGGAGTAACAAGCCTACAGGGTGTGGGAGCTCCTCTTCACAAAGCAGTTTAACTTTTTTTACTGGTAGCAAATTAGAAGAATGATGCTGTTATGACATCACTTGTCTTTTGCATGACTTGTTTTTGACATGGTTTGAGTTTGTTTGCAAGCACAATTGGTGCATGCAAAACAAATTTCCTTTTTTAAAACACTCTGCTTCTTCACTGCTCTTCACTACTCAAACCAACTTCCTTTGGTTGCTCATTGTTATATGCAGCACATAATTGCTGTAATATTGTTACTTTATCAAAGAGAAATGGAAAGAAAACCTGGATTTTTTTAAGCTAATACCTGGTATTATAGGACAGGCTCAATATATACTTAAACATTTGCAATCTGCTGTTTTAGAGTAGCAGCTGTCTTTTGTTTGGGTGAATAGTAGTAAAAAAAAAGTCACCTTTGCAGTGATTGAAGATAAAAAGTTTAATGTGGGGAAATGATTTCTTTTCTGTAATCAACACTACCCATTCTGGAAGTCCTAGAGTGCCTTGTATAATCTTCTAAAAAACATTAGGAACATTTTTATGGTCTGCTTTAATACAATATCTGAAAACTTCTCAGCAGAAGTTCTTCCCATCCAGTAAACAATTTTTAACACATATATTAAGCATTCCAGCATTCTGTGATTCTCCGACCAATCTGTTTGCTTAACTAGTTGTTTTGACATAACTTTAAATCAGGATCTCTTCCTGTCGTGTAGACCCTTAATATTTTCTTCTGCTTATTGCTGCTAACATATTTAGAAATTAACTCATTTTCCTAGGTGGGTATTTTTTGAAAAGTAACATAGGAGCTTGTACTGTAATATGTTTTTCCATGGCTTGCTTGATTGAAACGGGCATATTACTGCTCCACCAGCCATTAATCTTCATCCTGGTCTGTTAATAAATTGTTTAAGCATATCAGCTTGCATGATAAGGAGATTAAGAGAAACAGGATGGTATCATGGCCACTATGTGGAGAGAGAGTTCTGTTGTTAGTTCTCTCTTGGCAATCTGTGAGAAAATTGCATAATCATTGTTTATCTCACTTTTTGACTTTCAAAAAAAAAAGAAAAAAAAATGTAAGTGCTCTCCTATATGTGATCAGTCTAACTGATTCTATGTTTTTTGCAGGCTTTGAGCTGGGATATAATGTTCCTTAAAATGTATGTATGTGCATATGCATAAAACATACACAGTGGTAATTTTGTATTCCTGTAATCTTGGTGAACTAAACAGCTCTAAGATTTTCGTGACTATTATTTTATAGTGGAAGATGAGTTGACTCTGTGAAAAGCCTCAAACAGTCCAGCAAGTAAAGGTAAAATATAAATAAATTAAAAACTATGGCTTTTAGGAAAGGTAACACTGTATTATCTAAAACTCCAGCCATTCAAAAAATCCAGGTAGAATTGAGAGGTTTTGTGTACCCAAAATTGAAACATATGATTACTGTTTTCCTGTTACTAACCTACAAAATGTAATGGACCAGCTGAAACACGAGACAAATTATAAAAAGCTAGGAGTTTAATGTTTTTTTCTCCTGAGGTGATGGGTGTTTATTCTTGTGAATTTTTAAAGACTAAAGAAAGTTGAAGTGAAAATGGGCTGCACAGGCAAGCCTCCAAATGTGTGGCTTGAAAAACTAGAATTTTAGTATTTCATATATAGCAAATAGCTAGAGAAAAAGTATATTCAGCTTGAAAGGTATTATTTTTAAATAGAAAGTTATTCCTTCTACAAATTTGATTTGGGTCCTGTCTCTAACTACACCTAAATAAGATGTTAAAGTTTATGATCCTTAGACTGTCAGTATCCTTTTGCAGAGATGAGCATCATCTGAGAAAATCATGTGCAACTTTTAGCCTGTTTAAGGAGTTATTTTTGCTGGAGATACAAGCAATTATGAATTTGGTAGGTAATTTGTATAATAAAAAGATGACACTAAGTTGGTAATTTAATTCCTATATTTTTGCAAAATATATCATCCTCTAGTGTATGTTGTCCTTACCTTTACACTAGAAATTTCTAGCAATAAACTTTAGCTAGTTATCTCTTAATGTGATTTTTCTACTGGTGGTAAATTATTCATTCTTTATACTAAACGCCTGTAGATGTGAAAACCTTCTTTCTATTAAATTAACAAAATATACATTTTCTGTCTTCCAGTACATAATGTTTTGTAAGAAGAAAGTGTTTTGATTGTCTGTTCTATTAGAGAAATTTGGAAATGCAAATTCATAAAGTGAAAATAAGTGATGCCCAGTATGGCATGAAAATTAAATTGCATGAAAATTTAAAAATCCATTAACTTTGCCTCATCTGTCACTCAAACCTGTATAGAAGAATATATTTTGTTATTGGAGTAATGAACTCCAGAGAGCTAATTTCTTTGTGAGTGATACTCTCTTTTTTCACACTAACTCACAGTAAACCAGTTCAGAATGCTGGTGACAAGAGAATAAGTAGTCTTCCCAGATCCACAGAGTATGACTTCCCTGTTTACTGTAACCCACTGTCCTTCTTGTTTCTTTTGGCATCATCACAAAAGACCTGCGTTTTTTCAAATATCACTTCCTTGGTTCATCCACATTGTCCTAATTTACTAACACGTGATAAATATGGGAGCACCTCCCTCTAGTTACTGGCAACTTTGTCATGGCAAATTAGTGCATACCTGAGTGAGCCAGGGTACTTTTACATCGATTCTTCATGCCTCAGTGAATATCACCTTTTGTAGCTGATGTAAAATTATATACTTAATATATTCAATTGCAAGGACAATTTTCTTCTTTCAACAGATTACTGTTTCACAGGCCACTAAATGCTGCGTTTTTCTCATACTCGCTGCTTTTAAAATGACAGCCTGAAAGTCAGACACCATGAAGTTGGTGGTGATTTTGGCTTTGATTAAAGAAAACAGGATATCACTAGCAATTTTTGGCAGCATTATCATATGAATTGTAATTAATTCAAATTTTAAGGAAGAGCGGTTTCAAAATAACAATAAAAAGAAACACCGTCCTTGAAAACTGCAGATTGGACATTATTTTTACTTTTATTCAGGCAGTATAGTATCTCCTAGCAAAATTACAGTGCATATCAATTTGATAATATATGGTGACTTGAGGAAAGATTTCATTGTAGTCATGTTACTTCACTATGCACAGATGAGTTCTTCTTTGGGCTGTTGAGAGAGGGTCATTCATCACATCTTCTAATGGAAGTCATATGTTGTGGAAATGTACTTTGGCTATTCCTATCTTGAAGAAATAAATATACATTGAAAGGTACAGTTATCATTTGGAGATAACAGGATATAAAGGAGCTTTCAGTCATTCTGTAAAGAGTTGTAGGCCCTGCTCTAGTTCAGAGAATATATTTTGTAGAGTCTTTTGAGCTGTATTAATTAAAATTCATCTGAACTTGGTAAAGGAAAACTGAAAAAGGAACTGCTGTCCTGGTGATATGTATGCATTAGAATCACTGGTATGTTTTTTTATGTAGTCATTTAGCTGTGCATCTTAAAAGAGCAGTAGACTTCATAATAATAAAGCAAATGATCAAGCAACATATAAAGCAGCTATTGTGGAGGAAGAGCATGTATCTGCATGCATGTAATTCACAACATTAAAGCACAACATTTTATTTTAAAAAAAGAGATTTCAATTTTCTCATGACTGATTCCAAAGTATTCCTTGTGTTAAAAAATAACAAAAAAGGAAAGCTGTTTTAGATACTATGGGTACTGTCATGTAATCATTACTAGAAAGTTTAATGGGGTCTAAGGCATGTGACTTTGCATTGCTGCCATATAAGGGTAATTATTTAATCCCAGTAAAAATCTTAAATATATGTTAGTGGCTATTTTTAAATGCTTTTTATAAGTTCTTGTCTTTTTGTGAGCTATATTAATTTTAAAATGAGATTTTTTAAGTTGAGAAAATATATATTTATACCTCAGTTAGCAATGTGTTGTACACTATATGGTTAGATGACCTAGAATGTGAGGCTTAATGGAACATAGCTGGAGGTTATGGTTAAACTCAGTTTTATTATAGCCATTTTATACACTGTTAGGACGATTTAATTAGCTAATAAGCAAAGGAAGTTATTTCAACCCTCATCTGTTAAGAGGTTGAAAGAATCAGATGGTCCATATGGCTGCATTTAAGCTTCCTGTTGTGTATTTTTTTTTTCACAGTTCAGATATCTTCTTTGTATTAATCTGGGGGATCAAATAAGCCAGACATGCCTTAACTGGCACCAACAACAAAGACAAACGCCTTGTAGCTGTGAGACCTCATGAAAGCCAGACTTTGGTCTCTTTGACCTTTTTAATACCATTTACACATCTATGCGGAGTCTATTAGTGACATTTTTCTTAAGGTGGAATTACTCACCTTTGAGCTTATTACAAACTGGGAACTAAAGATTAGATATTTCATGTGACACAAAGTAGATGATGGTTATAACATAGGTTTTATTGAATGCATGATGCTTGTAGAATATTTAAGTAAATAAACTACTGTAGAACATGCATGGTTCCTATTTCTTTTGGAATTTTATTTCAGTTAAGATAATCACTAAAAATAACTTACTATAATGGATAAATAGCTCTATAAAGCAATCTTCCATTCAGGAAATTACTCATTACATGTAATTTTCATGTTCAAGAAGAGATTGAGGTCTATCCTGTAACAATACAAATAGTGGGTCTACTGCACAATCTGAATTCCAGCACATTTAGTAGTCCAAATAATCACTATTCGACTTATTACTAAGTTGCTAGACAAAAAATTGAACTGATATGCCTGTAGATTTGCTACATGAAGAGGAAGTTGGGTGCCTTGACATCTGCTCCCTGGAAGAACAAATAGTCTTTCAGTTAGTTTATAGCTTGGCACGCTACTAAAATTCACTTGTCTAACTTTTTGAATAAATATTTATGAAGGGTGCCCTGCACAGTTTCATTGTGAATTAAGAAATATTGGCAGTTGAACTGATGTAAAGCTACAGAGGACCAGAGACAAACATTTCTTTTGATCTTTGTCTTATTAAAGCCCTGTAAAAATGACCAGAACCTGATAGCATAGTCTCATCTCACAGAGGCTGACCATGAGCATGTCCTGTAGGATGCTGAACATAATGCTTTTGTGGAAAGGCACTGATACAGGTTCTGAGCATGTCACAGAAACAGGTCTCTACTTTGCAGTTTTTCAATAAGGTTTTTGAATTGATTCGTGGAAATACATTTCCTCTAAGGTAGTTGTGAAAACTAGTTTGTTCCCTGGAAAATTTTGATGAACCATGAAATTTCAGCATAGCACTGCAGACAGCATGTTTTTTCTACTGTCCTTTTATAATATTTTAAAATATTTTAGAAAAAACAAATAAAGAAGCATATCTTGCCTTTCATATGCATTTATCCATAAAACAGAAGCAATAAGTTTTGCTGTAGCATGATCTGTAAAATGATTTCTTTAAAATCTGTGAAAACTAGTAGAAAATACTGTGTTTATTTGTGTTGAAATCAACACACAGTTAAGAAATCAACACTTTTCTGTTCTGGCATTCCCTGTCTGACTTGAGAAGCTCTAGTGTTTGCAGCATATCTTCTAGTTTTGTTAGGACCACAGATGATGGGCAGAAAAAGTCAAGTGCATGTATCCCACTCAAGCAGAAATAAAGTAATGGTCCTAAGTTCTCTGTTACAATTTTGTATGTGAAAGGCATATCCCATTACATCTATTGAACATTGTGCAGACAAACTTTGTTATTCAATCCTTGCCTATTGTCTCATTTATTAAGTTGTACTTTTGTGAACAAAACCATGGGAATCCTTGCTTCCCATGTTGAGGTACATTGACTTGTCTTAGTTATCTCAAGGGTAATCCTTAATCGTAGCATAGCAATAATACAGGATGGAGGTCAAATGGAGCGATGACCTGCAATTTTTCAGCAGCAGAAGGACAATACAGGCTTGCTGTAATGGAAAATGAGTTGTAAAGTGCAAGCAAATTCAGCAACAGGCAGGAATCAAAATTATTTTAGTAAAAGCATAGTGTGTGACCACATTTTACTAATCAAATAAACTCCTACATTTATAGCTATGTAATTATTTTTCAGTTTGTCCAGTGGTGGGAGGAATGGGTTTCTTCTCAAAACAAGCAAGATTTTTTTTTTCCACTCATTGTTTCACTTGCTTCACTTTTAGCAGAAAGAAAGGTAGTGTTTAGGTTCTCACAGTATCAGAGAAGAAGGGGTACTTCTTTTTAATTAATTTTTAAGTTGATTGGTTATGGTTGAATCCACATCCTTCACCTGCGAGGAAAATGTAACCTGTTGGCTGGCAGTCAGTCTCTCCTTCTAGAGCTATTGCAATAATGTTCTGGGAAGAAATAAGAAATAGCACTTCAAGTTTATGGGAGACATGGGGAAAACTGGGTTCCAATCCTTGTGCCAGTGGATTAAAAGAAAAAATGAGAACATTTAACCCTAATCCTTCAGTTACTCTAATTGTTTTACTTTCCTGGAAAACATTTATTTTGTTTTATCTGGGTTGAGTCTCAGTTTTTGTCCAAGCTTCTATTGGACTAAGGTATTGGGAAAACAGAGGAATGCTGAGATACGGAGTTCTGCTTCTGATACAAGGTGTTGCCTATAATCAGCACACAGATGGCTTTTGAATGTGTTTGCTCTATCATCTTCTCGTTTTGTCACTGAACCTCACATCTGTATTGTGTTCTGTCTTTAACTTAGAAAGAGAATTTAGATGCATTGCTGGAAACTTCTCTGTATTAGGAATCTGTATGCATGGTCAAACCTGCAGCCCCAAATCCATGAGAACAGATTGGATTTCCTGGCTTCTTTTCTGAAGATTTGTTTGAGAAAAAAACATACTGTATTCAATATAGTGATCTCCCTCACAGTTCAACACAACGCCTTAGCTGCAATCTTAAGGATATCAACAGATATTCAGGGTTGACATATGTACGGTTTAGGTCTGTGGTATGTTGTGTGTTTGTGGGGGAAAGCATGAGGTTGTAATTAAGGTTTTACATTGTACTGTGTGGAAAGATTAATGTGTTTGTCTGTAATGTGTTTCTTCATCACTGGGAGACAGGGGAAGTTCTTAATAATGGTGACAAGCCTGTCACTGAAAATATGCTATTTGGGCACTGGCATGGACTTAAGTATTGTCCCATAATTTGTCATATCCTGGGTTTGCCTTGTGAGTGGTGCATTTATTCAGCTTTTTTTTCTTTTAACATGGAATTTCTATTAAGACATTTGACACTGAAGAATAGGAAGACTAGTATGTCTATTCTTCTTTCAATTTCAATCCTTGTAACTGATATTTATAATAGAATATTAATTTTAAGATTGCATGAGTACGGGATGTCCTGCAAGATGTTTGATCAGAAACTGCTTCTATTTCCTGAATCTCAGCTGTTAAAAACTGAAAACAACATTCAAAGATTTTTTTTATCATAAATCCTGTAATTTAGGTTATAAAAGGTGATCCTCAGCATGTGTGTATCATCCTAATCAACTCCTGTGTTCATGAGCAACACTCTGGAAAGCAGGCTGGAGGAAATATGAAAATATGCAAGGCATATCATGACTAAGTTGGAATACCACTGCTGTTCAATTTAAATGGCTGGTACAAGCTGAAGTAGTACTGTCACTCAATAATTAATTGAGGAGGCAATAATCCTGTAACATTTACTGAAATGAAATGTAGGTATTATAACTAAAGATATTTAAAATTTATTTAGGAAGTAGAGTAAGTGTTGAGAAAAATCATAGAATTGTGAAGGTTGGAAAAGACCTCTGAGATCATCTAGTCCAACCATCAACCCAACACCAGCATGTCCACTAAACATGTCTCGAAGTGGCACATCCACACGTTTCTTTGAATACCTCCAGGGATGGTGACTCCACCACCTCCCTGGGCAGCCAGTTCCAATGCCTCACCACTCTCTCAGTAAAGAAATTTTTCCTAATATCCAATCTAAACCTCCCTGATGCAACTTGAGGCCATTTCCTCTTATGCTATTGCTAGCTACTTGGGTGAAGAGACCACCACCCTCTTTTCAGGAGGTTGTAGAGAGCGATAAGATCTCCCCTCAGCCTCCTCTTCTCCAAACTAAACAACCCCAGTTCCCTCTGCTGCTCCTTGTAAGACTTGTTCTCCAGACCCTTCACCAACTTTGTTGCCCTTCTCTGGACACGCTCCAGCACCTCANAAAAAAGGCAGCTTAAAAGATTTTATAATGCTAGGAAATGGGAGGAGAAGAGAAACTTTAGGATGAAGAAATTTTTGATGAGTTGTATGGAAAATGGAAACACCAATTATATAGCTGAACCGGTGAGGTTCTGATGCAGTGTTATTTTATCAGTTAAGTGGGTATGTATTGGAGTAGTTTCACTACAAAGTCTTAATGTAGTTCTAGTCTTTTTGTCACCAATGAAGAACCTTATGTGACATCACTGTTTCTCATGTGATCCTACTTTTATGATTTAAAAATTAATTTGATTTCTTTTTAATTCTTTAATATGTGGCCTATGACTTTCCATGAAGACTGCCACATTGTCATCACCATTGCCAAATCCTTCATCCCATAGAGAAAGCATTTATGGAGCAAGGTCCTGAACTGAACCATGAATATTGGCTGGACAACAGAAAGTTGAACTGTTCCGGAGTAGTAGGTCCTAGCTTAGACCCAGGAGATGGGTTTAAAGTAGAAATTACAAAGTCTTCTGTCTCCACCCCAACTGCCCTTCTCTGTCCTATTTGATCCCCACATACTACTGTTCCTTCATGGGCTCCTAACATCTTGGTTGTCTCCTTACACTCTGCAGGATGGATTTATATTGTACCCTCTGGATAGGAACATATCTGTTTTTATAAGGATGTTTCTTTTTAACTGGGAGCAAAGGAAATTCCATATGTTCTGCATACAAATTGAGCTACTCTTCTTTCTCAGCATTGCAAAGTGACAGGTATGAGAGCAGAGAATAGTTAGGTTTGGTGCACAGATTTAAGCATTATGAATCAGATGATAGACATTAACATTTATTATTATATCTGTATTTCAATATATTGCAGTGATGGAAATTGTAATGGATATTATTACATTTTTAATGGTGATGATGATAAATGTTCTATAAATGTATTATGCTTTTAACTCCACATTTTCAACTATTTTACAAAATATTTTAAACATTCTACACTACTGGCAAGGAGAATTATATGGAAGTGTCCAGAAGGATGGAGGCCTTGGAGATCCAATAATAATAAAAAAAAAGTGTCTGCTAACTATCAGATTGGAATTGCATAAAGCAGTATGTGTATGAATGCAGCAGTGAGAGAAATGAGTACAAATAATTTAATGATAAATTTCTGTGTCTAATTATAAGCAGATTCAGACCAGATTTTTTTCTTCCCAGGCCTGCCTATCATGGGAGAGATACTGCTGTACTAGATTTAAAAAAAAAAAAAAAAAGTGTAAGAGAGAAGTTTCTTGTGAGTTTTGCTGAATTAGTGACTGAACAATGCTTTAATATACCAGACCTCTCTCTGAGTAAGAAATATTGCAATAAGTTATAAACTTAGTTCAGCTCTGAATTATGCATTGTGTATTTAGGCTATACTAGACCTATAGTATGTTTATCTGTTGACTTCCACTAAGATTTAGGGTCTATTTTGACTTTATAACTTGCTTTATTTTGTTTGACATATATTTTATGTCTTCCATGTGCGTAGATACATAAGATACACAATCGTGGGTGAGGGTCCTTAGAGAAAGTGCAGCACTATAAGTGCTAGTAATAGTGGTTGTAACATAAAAAATGACACACCCCTGATTTTTTTCTGGTGCCTTGTCACTCCTTAACTGGTCTAGAAGCCTTAATACATGGTAAGAAGCACAAACTGAAGAAGTTATCTCATGATGCTTTTATTATATTTTACTTGGCAAGTCCAAAACATTAAAAAAACCTCCAAACTATCACCATATCCTGCTGACACACAGCTATTGTGTTCAGTGCAGAAAATCATTTTACATGTACTGTTGATTTGCATCCAATATTACACCTCAGTTTGTGTTTCTAGTATTAAAAATGAGATTAGTGAACAAGTCTGTGCAGCATGTGAAGTGCTCTTAATTTTAGATATGAGTTTAAGATGTCCTTATTTGATATCGAGATTGTAAGAATATATATGATTTACAAAGCAAAATGTTTTCAGCAGTTTGTTCTTTGCTGTTAAATACAGAAAGATTAAAGCTAAACTAATCTACTGTGTCTATAAATTCTTTCTGACTTCTACATTCTGTGTGTCTTAGCTTTTCCACATTTGGCTTTCCTTTACTTTTTTGGTTTATAAAAGCAAGTCAAGGGCAAAACGATGTTGTTATGGACCCCTCCTGTTTCAGTGCACTGCTGAAGCTAATTGTTGCTTTTCTGGAGATGTATATAAGGAGATTAAATAAAAAAAATCTGGACTTTTAGTGGAGGAAGTGTAATCCTCTACGTTTATTAAAGTTTTAAGTGAGGTGACAGGGCAATCCTTGCAGTTTTGTCAAAGATGGTAGAGAAATAAACAAAAAAAAAAAAAAAGAAAATCCCAGAAACAAACCCAAATGAAGGAAGCAATCTGTCCAAAGACAACCTTCAATTCAGTGGAGTTCATACAGAATATTTGGAATCTTGTGTTGTCTTGCTTTGGTCCTGCCTTTCTGATATAGTGTGCCACTCCAGAAGTGCTAGCAAACACACTAGTGAGATTCTATGTGGGGAAGCTGATTTTAAAGAGTTAGTATAGGTACACTTTGTCTGTTCAGTTTATTTGAAAATCTGGCTGCTTTCCTGTCCTACACCACAGATGAGCAGCCCTGACTGTAGGGCTCTCCATGTGAGTATAGAATTGTGGGAGATCTGACTGGAGATGTGTTTGTCCACATGGTTCCTTCCTATAAAGTGCATGGGCATCAAAAGACAGAACCTGAAAACAGTGCAGTGCAGTTTGGGACAATCGATAGAAGGTCAAGTGAATGCTGTAAAGTGAATATTATAAAATACTTTATTCCATAGAGTAAATTTCATTCTGTACAGACTGGGCCTTCTGCTATGGGGTAGAAATGTCCATGTTAGCAACAAGAAAAGGTTATGAGTAATTGGTTCTATAGGTTTGGGGGGGGGGTGGGTGTTTTTTGTTGTTTGTTTGTTTGTTTGTTTGGGGTTTTTTGGGTGGGGGTTTTTTGTGTGTTTGGTTTTTGTGTTTTGTTGGTTTTTTTTTTTTCCTATTAGAATGGTTGGCATGATAATGAATAATTCAGACAAATCTTTTGTGAAACTTTGTAATATGCATACTGGTGTAAAAGACAGATGTGAGTGATTTTTAGAAATGCTAGCACAATTCTAATGGAAGATTGTTATAAAGGTTAGCATGAGTGCAGTGTCAGAAACACTCTTATTAACTGAGGATGATCTTCCTGTTCTATAGAGCAATGCAAGTTTGAATTCTAGCAACAGTTTAACCACAGCAATGCATCACTATGTGAAACAATTAACTTTGTCAGGTCTTCTTAGTTGGGATGCAGCACTGTGCCAATGTAGCCATAGTCATCCTACTTTGGAATTAATGAATGTGTGTTAGGTTATGGCTGCATACAAACCCTTTGAGCTAGAAAACATGTGAAGCAAGATAGATTTCACTGCCTTTCTTGACTTTGCCTCATTTTTCAACTGCATTACCTATGGATCTTGGTTTACAAAGTTAATTTCACCTTTGTATTACTATGTTTATCATACTGTCTAACATTGTAGTTTTTGAAAGGCTAAGGAAAAAGTGTATCTGGAAAACAAGCTATTAAAACACTAAACTATTTGTGGAGACTTTGCAATGGAAATATCATTTATCTTCCCATGCAGTGATTTCAGGATCAAGCTGAGAGTGATGTTCCAGGCAGTGTAATATGATTATTCCTTGCTTAGGAGCTAGGCAAGATATCCTTTTTTAAATAATTGTGTATTGATGGCTGAAAAGGAAAGCTTGACAAACAGTGGTGAAAATAACATTCCCCCTTGAGGAAGTTTGCTGATAAAATGATGACCTCCTACTACAAATTCAGTAGGAAAAAAATACCCATGATCAAAAAAAAATCATAATTGTTGAAAATAGAAACTTTTCCTACCTAAAATGAAAACCGTGGCTTTTATGATTTCAGGATGTTGTCCAATATTGTATCATAGTTTGCTTTTCATATACAAAATTAACTTTGAACCCCTGTTTTTCCAATGAAAAACATCAAGTAATAGTAAATGTCTTGTAGAAACTGATAAGAATTTCTATGAATGCACTTCTGAGTAAAGACCTTTTAATTTTTCTGTTACATTTTCAATACTGCTTATAAGTTATGAAATTACTTTGGTTATGCTAGAGTTTCTCTTTTTGACTTCTATTTGTGAAATATTATTGTTTTCTGTGAAGCCATATTTAAATTTAATTACTTGCATATATTTAAATAAATATGATATATTTGCATATATATTTCCATAAAACAAGGCCATATTTTGAATAACTATAAATAAGGTTTGTTCAAAGATGACATGGGAAGTGTCCTCAATGAGGATAAAAATCAGTACCATGCATAAACAGTAAGTTAGCTTTTCAAAGGAAATGTGTTTTCAAACAAACACTGCAAAACAGAAAGGACTATTGCAGACATCCAATGGATTTGCCTCGTCTGAAAGGCACAGCACTGACGTGTCTTTGATTTGTTTGATTCTCCCTTTGTGTTGCATTCCTCTAAAAAAGAAATGTCAGAGTTATATGGAGTTGTTTTCTAGGTGAGGGGAGATAACTTTTTTCATGGGGAAAAGCATGGACAGCTAAGCATGGATGGAGGAAAAAGCTTGGAGAGGATCTCTGGTGAGGACCAGAGACGTAGCAGGAAGCAGTAGTTTAGCAGTTTAAGCAGAGAGACTGCCGAGAAGAGCAGGAAGCAGCCCCCCCAGGCCTCAGAAAGAAGGGAAGACCCTTCCTAGGAGCATGGGGCACTGGCTGGATTCTGCACCAGCCTGGTCTGCATGGATACAATTGATGTGAAAGGGAAGATTTTTTTCAGCAAACTTGGTACCAAGTAAAATGGTACATATGTTTATGAAGCCTTAAGATGTCAGTTGGTGTACTATGAGTTAATTACCCTGTCATAGTTTCAGAAAAATAGGTTATGTACATGGCTTTTTACGTTCCGTTGGCATAGATGTATTAACACAATGCTTTGCCTGTTTAAACACATGCAACAGTCACTAGGAGTTCATTTACTTGAGTTTATGGAATCGTGTACTCCTTTGGAAGAGATTTTGCTATGTATATATTGGTTTTCAAGTTTGGGTTCCTGAATCCCAAATTGATATTTTAATTGAAATAGGACTGAAAGATGAAATTCAGCTTTTTCTGTGTGGGACTAAGAAACATGTCAGGAAAATGAAATATAATACACTTTATTTTGATAAAGCATGGAAATACTATAGTTAATTTACATGGCCTTTGAATTACTTTGTTATCATGATAATGCTATCATATTTGGGAGCTCAAAGATGGAAGATACACAGCATTTAAATATATTCTTTCATTTTTTTCTTTGTTATAATTTCTGTTGGTCTAAAAAAAGTCTTTTTTCCCCATTTTATTTTTATATTACTGCAAATTTTCTTAGGACTTAATTTTATACTTTGCTTAAGAAATATTGATAAGTAAATACTTTATTTTTTTCTTAATTTTTCAGTGGAACCAAACTATGGTCCACTTCTGTCAGTGTTTATTGCTTAATTTTTAGAATGCAAACACTTCCACTGACTTTTGTCAAGTATGTATGTAACCACTGGCAGAGTCAAAACTTATGGATGTTCCCACATGAGAGATGTAAACATCATTATTAATACAGCAAATGATGCTTAACATGATTCTTAGAAGAAAAGCAAAATTCAGTGTTATTTTGTGTTAGTAGTAGAGGAAGCTTTGAATACTCTTTTGAAGATGATGTTATAAAAGTTGAAAGTGCTAGAATGAAGACTTACCATATATAGTTTTTTAAGAAGAGAAGCCTTTTGCTAGGTGAACAGAGACATTATTTATTGACAGTATATGTCTGCACAGTAAGAGATAATAAATCCACACAGAAAAGCAGCCACAAAATAATTTTGCTGTTACAGTTGGTGTCCTGAGCCAGATTAATCTCTGGCTTTTTTTTTCTGGTAGATCAGTAGAATGGCACTAGGGATTAATTTATCCCTTATAAAAACACCCGTTTCTCAACTTTAACTCCCAAACCCATCACCTTCTCTTGTATCAGAATATAGACAAATGTTGTGTATCTATGTATATATACACTGATTTTATGTGCCTTTTGACATAAGTTACCATAACATACCATTGCTCATTCTGTGTATGCCAGATGTTATAGGAAGTAAAATGTTTAAGCTAGAACTCTAAACAATTAAGAACTTTCACATTGGATATTTTCGCATCCCTTGAAATCTGAATGCCTTAAATTGCAATCACTCCTACTGTATAGGGGTTTGTGAAAGCCACGTTTCCCAAGTTCTTTAAGCAAGGTTAAGTTTTTGTAGTTGCATAATGTGTTTTGTAGTGTTTCTGGTCTTGCTGTATGAGGAGCGAGCACTGACTTGTAATGGAAAGATGATGTCTACCAGGTAGAAGCTTCAGGTCACTGAAACATAGTACCACATACAAGCATGAAAAAATTGCTATCCAAATTCCTAAGATTACTCAGTCTCCTTGTGGAAATTTTTACTCAAGATATTTTGGACTTAGGAGGATGAATAAAGGTGTATTTCTTTAAGTAAAAAAAAATACATTATTTTAAGTAGCATAATATCTCTATTTTATATATATATATATATTGCCCAATTACTTTTATGTCTAAGTAGCATGTTAACATCGATGTAGTTAACTCTTGCAACATGCCTAACATGATTTTTATTTTGTATATTAGAAGTGATATGGAGAGACAAGCCAAACTTAAATAATTGTGTATGTATCTACACAGTTAAGCAACATATCAGTAGAATTTTCTAAAATGACTGGCTCAGTGATGGAAAACTTTTTTTATTATGTGTTCCAGAAGTATTATCAGCACTAGCTTTTGTCATTCATACACTGGGTCACCTGTCATGGGCAAGTTCCTATCTGAGATCTATAACTAGGTATAACAGAGATATTCACAAATCCGAGTAACCACCTTTTCTTTCCTCTGAAGTGGAAGTGTCTTCATTACTCAGACTCTAAGGAATCTTTGGTAGAAAAGCTGAAGACAAGGTGTATCACTTGTGTTGAAAACATGTGAGTTTCCTGCACCCCAGCTGGTGAACAGTTGAGATGCTATTAGCAATATATTGTGTTTGCCATAGATTGGCTATTACTTACCAGGGTATTTTCTTCAGAAAGTCCACTGAGTTTCTAACTATATCTTTACAGTTTTTTAAACTCTTAAAATTTAAACTCTTAAATACCCTTTTCCTAATTTGCCTTTAAGTAACTTTTCTAAAGTAATTTTTAGAATCTAGGACAGAGGCAGGAGGCACATCATTGTGTCATGCCTGGTGTTCTAACTGTACTAGACAGTTAGTACTGGACATGTTAGTACCAGAGTAGTTAGTATTAGACATGAGAATGTGAAACTATTCTGGAGAAATTTATAAGAAGGCTGAGAGCAGGTAAGGAGATCAAAGATGTGTGACAATTTTCAGTCATCGTGTCCACAGGCATGTAACAGCTCTCTTTTAGTGCACATGTTATGTTAACAGTTCAGCTTTCTCTGAAAGCTCTGCCCTCCTTGCAGTTAGGAAAGATTCATTACCTCAGCTCTAGCATACTATGTCTGCACTGTAAGAGGTGGTGAGTTAGCTTCCTGTTTTCATAGTCTACCTTCAAATGTGCTTAATGCATTGCCTGTTGACAATTATTGTTTCCTTGATAGCCTCGATTTCTTTTGCATATGTAGGCAAGGATATAAGAACACAGAAGAAATATGATACTGTAATTTCTTATACAAGTAGAAATTTTCCAAATAGAATTAACTTATGCAGCAATATGACAGATGGGAGACGTGATACGTCTTCTTTGGAAGTATTTTTATCAATGCAAGATGGAGAGACCTATACATGTATATTTATTTTTTTAATCTTCAGTGGTATCAATACAAGATTTTCTTGTGGTATAGTAAGAGATTAATAATGAAACTGCATGAAATGTTACTTTGCACAGGATCATTTCAAGATACATATACACAAGGTAGCTGAATGTTAGTGGATAGTAGTCCATCTCATAGATAGCTTGAAGGAGTTTATTGAAATTCTAAGCACTTAGCAGGCCAGTTAGTCAGATCCATGTTCTAAAAACTGTGAGCTGCAGATGAGTATCGGATGTTACTTCTGTGAATTAAAATTATTTCTTAATTTTATGCCACCATTTACTACTTAAGATAGTAGTGAGTAATTGAAAAATCAATAATAATGAGACAGTGAATTTTTGGAAAGTAAAGTTTTTCATGAGAGGGAAATACAGTATGAATGACTATCGTAACTGTAGAACTTTTAAATTAAGAAACAAAAAATCCCACTAATACTGAATGCGGAGAAAATTAAGAAAGAAAACATATTTTTTGTTAGTTCACATACTTTTTTTTGTTCTCTGGTTGTGTTTTGCAAAGTTCAGCAGTCAAGCATGACTTAAGAAACAGTAAAGTTCCCTTAGGGACACTTCAGGGATTAGAGGCATACTGTAGTAGAAAATGTAAACATGATAGAGCAAGGTCAAGCAGAGCACTGTCTTTTAGCAGAAGATCTTAAAATTGATTCACTGCTTCTCTATAAATTCTCTCTGCAGAGAAATAATGATCTCTGACATATAGACTGGATGATCATTCTCATAGGAAGGTTTTTGCATAAAGTACAGTTGCTTTAGGAGAATAGAAAGATGACACTTTCAAATAATCATCTGTGTTATTCCAGTCCAGAATTAATGGTCAGTGTAAAGGCTTGCTAGACTTAAGAACTAGCAAGGTGAAATGAATTACTATAACCTAAAAAAGTTTCTAGATTTGCTAGGATTACAGATTTATGTTGTGCTTTAAAGAGGACATAAAGTGAAGCCCAGGTGAGGACTAGTGCAGTATAGTTGATCTGAGGTAGCAATAAATCCCAAACTCCTTGAACTCAACTTTTGGCCCCAACATCAAAAGTTACCAATTATTTTTAATATAAAATTGGTTTGCTTTAGGTATATTGATTTTAGAGTAGTCAGGCATCATCAGTGTCAAATGTGCGTGTCTATCACCTCTTGCAAATTATTACTACCATGACTTCAGTTTTTACTTCAGTTTGTTTAAAAAATGTGGGAGACACTGGTATTGGGCCTGTCTCCTGTAGACAGCACAGATGACTGTCTCCGATGGATGTGTTCTTATGTGGGTCTGAATTAACATCCATCATGGAAAAGGCAGAAGTGCAATGTGTGCCTGCTGATGTTCCAGTTTGCCACTGGAAGTATGAAGGATTGCAAGTGATTTAATTTTCTAAAGCGTCCTTTACTTCACATGCTACGTCACTCCATTTTTCAGGTCTGTTCTGTTTAAAAGTCTGGTAAGTTTTTTTGAAGATACCCTATCATAGGGACTGTTTTCTTGCTAAAAGCAATATGCAAGAAGACTATATGTCTGAGAGTGCCCTAGAGATATTATAATTATATTATTCTACTCTTGAATTTATTGTATTTATCCTGATGTCCCATGTGTTACTCTTTCATATATGAAATCTGTCTTACCTTCATTTCTGGCTGCTTTTACTGTTCTTCCACCCATCTTTTCTGTCAGTTTTTTTAAGCTAGATAATTTTAATTTTTTTTTTT
>VZTL01001742.1:0-11418 GCA_013400535.1 Scopus umbretta
GTCTTGACTGCAGCTGGCTAGAGATGAATCATTTCATATAAACTTGCCTGGAGAACATGATCTTATTCCTCTATAAACCTATGCTCCAGAGGGAAGGGAGAATCCCCATTAGTCAATGACACTCTCCTGGCCTAAAATTCCAATGTTTCTAGTTTGCAGATCACACGAAGCACATAAAGACTACTAGCTGTGTTGAGCAAAGGCTTTCTCAAGTTTGAAAACGCTTGTAACACAGATTTTGTGTCTCTTCTGGGAATTTTTTTTCTGAATGAAAATTACAGTATCCCTGAATGTGTAAAAACAGCAACAGTTAGACCCCTATGTCCCCCAAACCAGTTTAGTAATGATAAAATCTCTTTTAAATTGGTGTGGTATTGGAATAAAGAGTTCAGTGGCTTCAAAGAGCCCTGTTGCAGGTGTAGCTGGCCTTCCTGACCCTTCATACGATGGAGAGCAGTAAGGCATACCACCCGTCTCAAAACTTTCTTCTTCCCCCTTCTGCTTCCCCCTGACTTTCTGGAAAGGGTGGATGTGTTCAGTGATGAGAGTGGTGGCCCTGGATCTCACTGTGGCGTGGTGCTGAGCTTGGTCGTACATCTGGGTCTCAGAGTGCTCTGCCAACGTTGGCTTCTTCAGCCTTTGGTGCCCTATTTCCTCCAGCAACTTAGGGTCCTGTGCCAGGATAGCTTTGGAGTTGATTTGTGATATAGCTCAGCATTGGAGACGTGCTGCTTGTGAGCTCCCTGCAGTTCAGGCTATCTTGGTACTGTTTTTTTTTTTGTTTGTTTGGTGTTTGTGGTTGGTTTTTTTTTTGCCATTCACTGCATGGTTGTGTGGCACGCTCTTTGGTTGTTCTCTGAAGATGGTGGGGTGGAAATGTGACCTCCTGTAGCATAAGGCCTAATCAACATGAAGAGTGGAGAGCTGACGGTGACTATGCTTGAATAGTGGCAAAAAATAAGGTAACCCTAATTAAAGTTTTGTGCAAGTAGTTTCAGCATTTGATTCCAACCATTTGCCTGACTAATGAAGATGGGGAATAGTCCTTAGCTCTCTGCCTGCAGCAGGAATATGGGAATTGAAGTGACTCATTCTCAGGGACATGGCAGTGGGAATGAGGCACTGCTGTGGCTGCAGATAATTCTCTGGAAGTCTCCTTTGTGCAGAATGCGTTAATTGAAGAGATTCATGAGCTGCTTAATGTCACATCGCTTCATTTCCTCATCAGAGAGCTGGTAGTCTCATTTGTATAGGAAAAAAACAGGAGCTTTCTGGTTTTGAGTAAATCTTAACCTTTGTAAAACGCGGTTATATACGTTGCCCAGCATGTCATCCTGTATTGAACTTGTTGCCATGTAGCTTGAATATTTTCTTGCCGTCTTACCAGCTGTGGGGACAGAGGCAGCAGTGTGAAGTCGGGCATTTCTGAGTGCACAGAAGTGAGCAGTGGAAACGAGGAGGGAACTGTTTGCTGCCGGTTTCTTCAGTGGAGTGCAGCAGAAGGATGGATGCTTCCTGTTTGTGACTGATGGCCATCTGCGATGACTGCGATGGTCTCAGAAGTGGCATGTCTTTACATTCGAGAGACAGGACGTGGCATAGGATACCCCTGCAGCGAGCTGGAAATACAGCATGATACTGTGTGGTCTTTGCTTGTTCCGGAGTGGATGGGCGCAGATGTATCTCTGGGGAACATACTCTGCGGATAGTAGCGTGTTCCTAGTAGGCAGATCTGATGCGTTGTGTAGGCAGCAGAAAATAAACAGTGCAACCCACCGTTTGCAGATTTAAACTGGAGAAGGGAATGTGCTGCACTTATGGAAATCAGCCTTGCTGTGTGTGAGATCTCAGTTTTCAGAGTCGGGTGTAGCCTAATCCTGGTTTTCCCCAAGTGCCTGTATTTCTCACTGTCTCGCCCATTGCAGGTCCAGGTGAGAGCTAGGGCAGAATGAGTCCCGTGGCATTTGCCGTAGTTTTTCACATGGCCTCTGAAGAGGCCATGAGTTTTTCTTCAGCCCGAGTTTTTATCCCTGTATTAGTTTTATGACATAGGAAACACTGCACAGAAAAATACAGTTTAACACTTTAGTAGCTACTCGTTAAAAAAAAGGGGGAGCACTTTTCTTACTTTTTTGACTAGAAATTAGTCAAAATCAAGATTCCTGCATCTTGATTTAATTTCTAAGAGTGAAGCATTTCTCAAGGTGATTGTATCTTACAGCTTTTGATCTGATCTTTCTACCAAGGAGAGCTGGTGATGAGAGGAGATGCCCTTTTCCTGTGGCTTTATGTGCCGCTGCTATCCTGAAGCTTGGGAGAATTGGTGAGACCTTAGGGCTGGACTTGGACACCTTTTGTCTTTTTTAGCATCTAATTCCACCAGGAGGTCACAGTGGTTTCAGTGGCATGACTCAAGCTCGCATCTACCATGAACAGCCATAATGCACTAGCTATACTCTTTGTCTGTGGCAAGCTGGTTAAGTAATAAGAAGTACCTTTTAGATCCACTAATAACTGAGTTTTCCTTCTTCTATGCCTTTGGGAACATTTCAGTGCTTTGCCTGGCAGTGTATCACTACTCTGAATCGTGTGTGGAAAAATGTCTGAAGCAAATTAAACAAAATGACTTGTGAGTAAAAGATCAAGTCAAAACACTGTCGAGATGAAAATCATTGAGTTGATGGGTGCAGGCTATATGTAACTGGGAAACCTTTAATAATGCTAGAAGAAAAAAAAATGACCATAGTAGACAAAGTTGCACTTGAGGTTTCTATGACTTAAAAAAATAATCTCTTTATTCCTGTGATTTATTATTTCTGTGGTCACATGACACAAGCTATTGCAAACATAAGGCGTCTCAGCGGAAGATCCAACAGGTTGCCTATTTCGGCAAAGTCTGGCTTGAGACTAAATCTCAAAAAGTTAAGGTGGAGAGAATGCGAGCGAAAAAAAAAAAAAAAATTCTTCTGGCATTATATTTGTGGCTTGGCACGACTAGGTCCTGCGAGTCCATTCCATTGTTTTTACTCATAGCATCTTTCTTTCTTCTTGGGAATCACTAAGAGTGATTTGGCATCTGTACCATACTAGTAAAACCAACCTTAACTACTTATAATTAATGAATTGTGTAAGCTGGCAGTCACTCATTTGAGGGGATGGAATAACAAACATAAGGACAATGTGAATTCTGCATCGACCGGCAATGGATGTCAGAGAAAGAGCTGCTGTATTTAGCTGGTGCTGAATTGCTTTAGTGTGTGGACTTCTAAATAAGCAGTGCTTTAAGAAAGCGTATCGGTTGCTTGAGCTGAAGCCTGTATCTTGGCTGAAAAAATTGCATAATTTTATATCATCATGCGCATCGTGACATGAAATCACTGTGAAGGGAAGATGCTGTCATGTTTTCCTTGTTGTATTTATCTGGTTTTACTAGGTGGGAAAATAAAAACATTGACCTGAACTGGTTATACTGAAATAAACTTCCTGTGCCCTGTTGCCTTTTGTGTTTGTTTTTTTTTTTTTTTTTTAAATTAGGGGGACTTAGAGTAAAAACAAAAAAAGCCATATTGAGATCCAACAAGTGAAAGAATGACGGCTTTCAAATGATGGCACTTGTTTTTTGAGTTTTGTTGTTCTTGATGGAGAGAAAACATTTCTTTTACTTTTTCTTATCACGAGTTAATCCACAGCAAGATACGGAAGCAAAACAAAACAAGCTTGGACTTATTTTTGATGAGAGGATGTTTTTGGGAACACTACACTTTATCGGTTCAGATGCTTGTGGTCCCTCTTTGGACTGTCTCTTTGGGGTGTATGTATATGTCTAATTCAATCAAAAACTAGATAGGACAGTACTCCCTTTGCTTTGATTCTTTTATTTTTTGAGCATTCCTTCCCACATCGAGAGCTTACAAAATGCCTTTGTTTCCCTATGGAAAGAGGACCGTTTTAGGGAGAGTTGATGTTCTGGGTAGTATATCCAAGATAACTGTAGAGGCTAGAGGAAGAGAACAGTTCCTGTCCCTTTGGAACAATAGGGAGGCTTTAAAAAGCTGTTTAATTTGTGTCAAGCTGCTACTTTTTTTTTTTTTGTAAGTTTTTTTTTTTTTTTTTTTTTTTTTTTTGGTTGTCATAGAAATGTGCCAGTCCGTGTCTCTCGCAGATGAGCTCATTAAATGAATGGCTGTGCAGGACGAGTCTGGTTTCAATGAAGATGTTTATACTTGAGGAACACAGATGGACTTAAACCACAGCCCAGAATCTAAACACCCCTGAGCTCCTGGGGGAGGGGAGTGATAGGAAATGAAATCTGGATTTTATAGCTCAGGCCTGCATCTTTCCTCCTTGATTTAGCTTTCTGAGTTATTATGGGAAAGTAGGAGAGGAATATTTGCTGCAGTAAAGAGGGTTTGTTTGTTGTTGGACTTTGGGGGGGGGGAGGATGATTTTATATTTGGCCCAACTCCATTGGGTTGGAAGAACTTTTCTGCCTAGATTTTTTCGCAGGACCATCACAGCTGAGGTTAATTGGTTCCAGAGATGTTATTCTAATATGCAGTCTTTAGCAGGTAATTTTTCTGTCATTTCTGTACTTCTGTTACTCTTTGTCTTTTGAAATAGAATATTTTGAATGAGAGCTGACAGTCGTATCTCCCGTGCTGCATGTCAAATGCTGTGATATAGGTTTGATAGAAGTTTACGCTTAAATTTTGCTGGTGCGAATGACTGCAGATGGTAGAAGCAGCATCAGACCTATGAAATACCGAAGAATGTGCAGACGACACAACTAATAATCTTCAATGAGGTGTGTCATCGAGCATTAAACAAATGCAGTGCAGTCAACAAACACAGCGTACTGTGGTGAACGGGGCCGTATTCAGTGCAGGCAAGAATGTCCTTTGCAGGATTTAGTCTCTGGATTGTTTGCTTATGAGCATAATTTGGTGAATTCTTTTTACTTCCAAGAAGCCCATTAGTTCTTTATTTTCATCTACATTTGGCACTGTCAAAATGCCTCAAAGGAGCTTAGGTGTAAAATGACAATAGCTACAGTATCTCCAGGGTTTTCAGATATCCGAATGATTTGTTTATCTGGCTGTCTTGCTTTCCTTGGTTTTCTATTCCTGGAGCTGGACTGCCGGAAATGATGCATGTTGCTGAATGCAGAATAGTCCTTGCTGTGCCAAGGCATGTACTTGGAAGAATGGGATACTCTGTCCTATTAATTAGTACGAATAATCAAGAATATGGAATAAATGAAATACTGGCTGTTTAAAAAAAAAAAAAGAAAAAAAAAAAGTAGTATTCCCAACAAGTGGAAGGTAGCATCTTTTTAAATAAAATCCACATTTACCAGAAATTTTCACTGTCGGAGAATACTTTAAGGACTTTCCACTCAAATCTGTTTGAGTATATTTGAGCCTCGGCTTCGGTCGTAGTGTTGAATACAGCTGTGCATGCTTTTCTCTTGATACTCTATTTTTGCTTGTTATTTTCTTTTAAGTGTTCTGCTTGAACTTGTATTGGAAGACAAGTTGGGGTAGAATTGGCTTGCCTTTTAACTGAAAGTACTCATTTTAAGGTAAGATGTATTCTTTTTTGCATGCAACGAGCTTCAGGAAGCGCAGTTTCTGTGCAGAGAAATTCCTCTTCTGCTAGCCTGACCTGTGTTTTGTGGGATCTCAAAAGGTCCCAGCACTCTGTTAAAGACTTTGCTCCGTCCGTTGATCCATTAATCTCATCCTCGGAGCGGGAAGAGGGACTCATTCACTGCAGGTAGTGGAGGCGCAGTCTCAGGCGGGCGAGGAGGCTACGTGCGTGTCCTGTGCTGGGGATCTCAGCGCTTCGCTGGCGTGCGACTCCAGCCGGTTAGGAAAGCTGCAGATGAGGGAAGTGTTGAATAAAAACAAAACGGATGATTTATCCGAGGTAAGCAAACTGCCAGAGTTACAGCGTCTGTTTCCTTCTTCTCACCAAGGGGATGGTCAGCTCGGCAGGGACCGCGGGGCCAGGAGCTCCCGTGCTTCTCCACCTCTGCCACTGACTCGCAGCCCACCGGGCAAAATGCTTCCCGTTGGAGAGATGGTGTTAATAGGCTTTCTTACTGGATGTATTTATTTTAAGGGTTAATCAATTAGGCATCATCGACTGGATTTTTTTGAGACATTCATTTCTAAAACTACTCAGTTTTCCGATAGAGCTCTCTGAATAATGTGTCCTACATTTCTTCTATACCAAATATACCAAAAATTGACAGCAAGTTTTTCTTTTCCAAAATTCATCTCCTTCATTCATTTTTGCAAGGGCCTTTCCGGAAAGGGAGTGCACAACTGATTACATGTATTTAAGGAACTATACAGTGATCAGCAGGACTGCTGCCAAATGTGTGGAATTGAGATGGAAACAATTGAACAACTTTCTTTTTTTTCCAGTTATATCCTAGAACTCACACCACAATATTATTTTAGACAGAAAGAAGTTTTTTGGGTAATGCCACTGTTTTCAGTATTCCCTAGTTAGGTTAAAACAGCGTGTCAAAGCAGGAATACTAAATGAATTTGTAGGACACATTTGCTGTCTTGTTTGCGTGAGAAATTTCCAGGGATGCAATAATATTGAAAATTATCACTTTCACTGTAGGACCATTGATGCAGTGCTGTTGAAAATTACCACTTTCAGTGTAGGAGCGTTCGCTTTTCATCTGAGATCATTAAAGTCATCTTGGTTTTACTTCTGTAACTGGCTTAGGTTGCCTTTTTGGGGGGAGGGGAGGCTTTGGGGGTTTCATTGGTTTTGGTTTTTTTTACTTTTAATTTGAAACACAGTTTTAACATTTGGATTGTTTGAAACAAAAACAAGAGAAGTCCCAACATGAGCAGGGAATATTTTTAAAGGACTTTATGGCTCTAAGTTCCTAACACAGTCCAGATGTCTCCTATCTCTGCTCTTTCTGTAGCATTTTCTGGCGCAGTGTCATTGGATTTTGAACTTGGTCCAAGCTGTGTGCCAAGTCCTGAAATAAAGTAAATCAGTGAGTTGTTCTTGGACGTTTCTCCTTAATCCAAACCAACCCAAATCAAACTTTAGCTCTGACCTCAGGACTGCACATTCAAATATTTTCCTTTGCCTCCTCAGTTTCAAAGTAGCAAAAGCAGGAGATTACCACTTTTCAGTATTTAAACAGAGGCTTGTGCGACATCCGTGCAGCTGAAGCAACTGCGTTACTTGGGACCCGGTGCCTGTTGAAACACCAGTGATGTTTGCCAGCGCTGTGATTCTTTATTGTGATACCTATTGTTGGGTCAGGATGCACGTTACGACCACACTGGAAAAGGATTTATGTGGAGGCGTGCATCGTGCCAACGGTTAGGTAGCAACCAAAGGCAATATTCTGTAGTGCTCTCTTGCAAATGTTTCTGCCTAGATGTCTTAGAAATTATCGATAGGAAGAACCCGGTAACCCCCAAAACATCAGAACTAAGTTCTAGGGTAAACTGTCATTTATCTTTCCATATGCAAGCACTTGTCTCTGGTATTTAAGCACTCAGTTGAAGTTGGCCTAGCGTGCAAATAAACTGTGACCGAATGGGCCACCTATTGTTGTTTAACATTCTAGTGACAGCACAGCAGCTTACCTGGGGAAAAAAGTGTCGGGAAGGTAGTGTTATTTTTTAACAACAGTTTAGTTGCTGGACTGAAGGAAACTTAACAGTAAGTGACACAAATTCTTTGCAGAACATCAGCAGGTTTGAGATCTGCTGGTTTAATTGTTAGCTTTTATCTTCCCATTGACCAAGTTCACCTAAGTTTAGTTAAACCGTATCTTTTCGTCCAACCCTTTATTAGACCCGGCATCCACTGAAATTGATGTGAAGCTTTCCTTTGGCTTAGCAGGCTTTGTGCTGGGTCCTCAAATATTTGTGTGTGACCTGCTGGGTGTTTTGGTGTAGCTGATCATCCTTGGTACAGACAGCAGTCAGAACAGGTAGGATGCAGGAGTCTGGAGGCATTTCAGACAGTGCTGTCCTGCAGTGGGGAATGAGAGTTTCCAGCATGCTCTGTGTTGGCCTCAGCTGATGTTTTTGGGATCCCCACTACAATTGTATATGGGTATTTGGCTGCTCAGGGAATACCAATATAAAGCTTTTCTGCAGAGTAAAAGAAAGCGCCTTTTTTTTTAACAAGGGAGTAGCAATGACCCTATTTGATAGAAGCGTGGCTAGGAAGGTTTACTTGCCTGACTGTATTACATATTATCTGGGCCAGTAGGATTACTTTATTTTTATTAATCAGTGTTGTTCCCTCTGGTGTTCAGGCCAGTGTGTCTTACTGGCTGGATTCTGTATAAACGTGAGTACATATGGATAACTAACAGGTCCTGCCTTGGGGCCAGAGAGCACAAAATTTACCTTTCAGAAGTAGCCAGAACAGCCACGTGCATAAAAATAATCAATGATTTTCATGATGAATTAGCTAACTTGAGCTAAATGTTCACCGGCACGATCACATGCTACGTGGTAGCAGTTGGACATGCAATTATGAAGTTGTTTTGCAACAGCGAATACCAGGGACAGCAGTAAATGAGTTCTTTTACCAAGAAATGCCATAAAAAAGAAAGATTTCAGCCCTGGTATGTCTTGTAATTCTTTCATCACGTAGCAGAGCTTTTGTATACACACAGCTTTATGTTTCCTGTGAGATGCCGTGTTTGGTGCTCGTCTCTTGGACGTTCAGGACTGGTTTTGCTTTCGACGTGGAACATCAGGCACGGACTGAGCAGTCACCCTAAGCTTCCCATGCTCATGCACTGTGCAGGGATTTTTTCCCCCGAGTGTGGACCTCATCTGAACTCCATGTCGGAGCCTCTCTGCTCTGTCTGTTGGCTCCTTGCGCAGGGGCTGGACCTGGTTGTTTTGAAGAGTGACCTTTCCATCAGGGCTGACCCGCTGAGCTCGCTGGCATGGGATCAGGAAACCAATTCTTGACTCAGTCCGGTCTGCTACTGCTCATAAACCGTTGTGCACCCTCGGCCTAAACACTGTGATCTGCACGATATACCCCACATCAGAAATTACCTGGTTATGTGAAGCTAGGTTCCCTTCTTTGTCACATCAGGAAGGACATAAAGGTAAAGGTGGATTTTGTGTCCTGCCCTGGAGGAATGGGGAATCAGCCTGCCAGAGCAGGAGGTATATATCAGAGTCATGGGAGGTTTTCTTTCCTTCAGTGCTGCTCCAAGCTTTTTGCTGCAAACAGCTTAGCACAGATGCTGGGAGAAAGGCTGCGGTGGGCACAACCTTCCTACGTGTGGCTGCAGACAGATAAAAACTGCTCAGGAGATCTTACGGGCTTAGAGAAAGGGATGGCTGGAGATAAAACTCTGTCGGGGACAACAATAAAAGAACTGAGGCTGAAAATGAAAGAGCTGCTGGGTGATAAGAGGAAGCTCCTGTGTTTTGAGAGCTGGACTTCAGCTAGATAAAAATCTTAAAAGCCCTGTGCGGATCAGCAGAATAATGGTCTTGCCTAGGTTTCGCTTAATTTTCCTTCTGCCACCCAGGCTGTAGCAAGCAGTTTTCATGCTTCCCTGGCAGCAAGATTTTTTGAATGTGGGAAACCTGATAGCGTGTCTGCTTAACTACCAGGCTTTGGCCTGGTGCCCTTTCTGGTTTCCTTATGGAGTAAGTGCAGGGATGGGAAGAATGTGCTTCTTACACATGTAGTCATCTCGGTGATAGTAAACTGTAACACTGATACCCTGTTTAGCCTACCTCTGCCTGCAGAGCCATTGCCATGGTACGTGGGGGTCACTGACAGGGTAACAAGAAGTCTGCTTTAGGTTTTGAGTGCAAAAGAGAAACTGGAAGTGAAATTAATTTTTTTGGTCTGATTTTTTGTTTTGAGAAACTGTAGATGTTTGTCCTAAACTGTCAACCTAATGCACACTAATCTAATTTACTCCATTGAGACTCTTGCAGCGACTCTCAGCGCGCAAACAGAAAATCTCCACTATATCCTAGCAGCAGTTTTCACAAATTAGTCCATTTTAACTGTGCTTATTGTGGCCAGTTTGCCTGCAGAATATAAAGAGAATTTGCTTGGGTGTTTAAAAAGCTGTGCTACAATCATTTGAATGACTTGCAGTACATGTATACAAAAAAAAAAAACTCCATGAATTTTGGAGGGTTCCCCTTACAGTTTTACAGTTGTAAAATTGCTTTAGTATCATTTTGCATGATGTTCAGGTCAATGGAGGGGAATTTAAATAATACAAGTAAGAACAGCTACCCGCTAGGAAGCCCCAGTCTGTATATGTGGCTGGTGGCTTACTGAATTGAGTTTGTAAAGCCTGCCAAACAAAAGCAAAATGTTTTGAATTATAGAAATGTAAACTGAAAATATTAAGGCGATGAGTTTGTACTAGAGACAAAAGGCTCTTCTGAAATTATGGGAAAATGGTTTTATTTTATTTGAATTTTAATGTTTGTATTTTGTTTGTTTGTATTTGGGGTATGTGTTTAGAAAATCAGCTTGCTGGAGATGTGTGCCAATTTCAGACTTTGCTTTCCGGCAGTCCCAAGTGGAAATGAAACTGTAGGTGTCAAGCACGCTAAAAATGAATTTAAGATCCCGAGGAATCAACAGCTAGGACTCATAGGTCTTGATACTGCAAAATACTGCATACTCTGAAATCCTGTTGGAAATTGAGTGCTCTGCAATGTGCAGAATTGGAGCCAAGAAGCTATCAAGCCAGGTAGACGTGCACTAGGAAGAGATTTGGCAAACACTCATTTCATCATGACAGAGCTATTTGTGATGGTAAATGCTTACAGGATCCTTACGCCTTGGTCCTGAGCTACAGCCACGCACAACTGCAGTGTAGAAGCCTGATTCAAACTCTAATTAAATTGGCTACACTGGCCATTAGATTACATCTTGAGACTTTAGCGCCGAAGAAGATTTTTGCTTACTGTATAAGTAGCGTATATGTTAAAGAGCTTGATTTCTGACAGTTATTACTGGAGAGTGCTTTGTTTTCCTGTTGGGTGCTGTCATTTACAAGGAAGAATATTTCTAAAATTTTTTAGAAGTTTTGTATGTAGTACATGTCAAGTGGCAAACTGCTTATTGGTGTGGTGTCATGTAAAGAGGCGTTTATGAGTACTCATTAAGATTGTCTGGGGTAGTTCTGCCACTTCCTAAGCTGCCCGTTGTGAACTGTTACCCCAGTGACTGATAAATCACAACATGGTTTCTCATGATACACTTTATAATTGGGCAGTATTACCTGCATATCTTTGGCAGGGAAGTGGAGCCGTATACTCTTGTCCAAAACCAAATTCAAAGTCTATGTCAGAGCAAGTAGTGGAAGAACTACTTCAGAAGTCCGAGTTAAACAACTGAACTGAATATATGTTG
>VZTL01001743.1:0-12877 GCA_013400535.1 Scopus umbretta
TTGGTTTGTTTTATTTTTTTTTTAAATCTCCCCCAAGGAGAAAAGAAATTTGTGAAGAAAATTGCCTAAGGTTGCAGTCATTTGCAATCTGGCTAGTACAGGGAACTTGGGCAATACTGTGAGGGATGACTCAGTGATATTAATGGCAGTTTTTAAACGAGTGCGATTAGAAATATCAAATCAAAAGTTTGGAGCAGCCATTCCTTTTTAAAGCAGAGAAGCTTTATATACTATATAATACTATACTTTAATAGTATATACTACTAATACTATAATATGACATAATACTAATACGGATGTCCTGGTTTCAGCTGGGATAGAGTTAATTTTTTTCCTAGTACCTGGTATAGTGCTGTGGGTTGGATTTCGTATGAGAATGACGTTGATAACACACTCATGTTTTAGTTGTTGCTAAGTAGTGTCTATACCAGTCAAGGACTTTTCAGCTTCCCATGCTCTGCCAGGGGCACAAGAAGCTGGGAGGGGGCACAGCCAGGACAGCTGACCCAAACTGGCCAATGGGCTATTCCATACCTTATGGTGTCACACTCAGGATAGAAACTGGGGGGAGGTGGCTGGGGGGCAGCGATTGCTGCTCGGGGATGGGCTGGGTGTCAGTCAGCGGGTGGCGAGTGGTTGCATCACTTGTTTTTTCCCGGGTTTTGTTTCTCTGCCTCTCATTGTTTTCATTACCTTTTTTTTTAAAAAAATTATTATTTTAATTACTAAACCATTCTTATCTCAACCCATGAGTTTTCTTACTTCTGCTCTTCCAATTCTCTCCCCCATCCCACTGGGGCAGAGCGGGAAGGTGAGCGAGCAGCTCTGTGGTGCTCGGTTGCCAACTGGGTTTGTTAAACCACGACAATGGATTATGCCAAATCTCACATAGCCGTTAGGGAGACCAGGATGCTAGGTTAAAAATCTTGAATGAAAATTGCACCTTCTCCGTACAATTCTCCAATACCTGGTGTACCGATTGACTAATACTCTTTTTAGCACACAGTTAAGCAAAGTTAAGTGCTGCAACACTTTTTACTGCTGGCCCTCCAAAAGCTCCCTCCTCTCCGAATATTCAACTGCAGGCTTCGGCACCTGCAGCTTTGGCAAAGGAACAGCAGGGATGTTGTGGGAAGTACTGCAGACCGTCAGCAGGAGGAGGCAGTGGATGAGGTGTTCTGCAGACAACTGGCATTAGTATGTAACATGTAGATCATGTGAGCAGGCAGTCCAGCCGAAAACCCTGGGAAGAGCCTTTGATGCTTTATGTGCCAGACCAAAGTGATCAGACCTAAACAGAAGTCTGTATGGAGTTCAGCTGCAGGAGGTCTGTCTGGGCTTAAGCAGGGGCAGTTGTATGCTAGGAGAGGTTTTAACTTGTTTCAGGATGAAGAGAGTACTATGCCAAGTTAAGGTTATTTTTGAAAGAATCTGAAAATCAGACATGCCAAATTATATCTTAAGCGTTTTGATTTTGAATTGGCAACATCCCTGTACACAAAAGGGTATTTACAGTGCTGACACCACCATTTGTCCACACCATGTATGGAAACAACGGGTTTCAGTGTAATAAAAGCCACTCCATAAATGCATAGAATGAATGGGTATGTACAGTTCTGTACTTTTTCCATCAGTATAGCATGAAAATGTTTAAATCTGCTCTTTGTATTTCTACAGAGACTTGAGATTAATGTCAATAGGAGGTGGTACAGATGAAACTATGCTTGCCATCATATGCAAATACATGAAAACACTTCCAAGCAAGTGACGGATCTCCACTCTTCCTTGAAAATTAAGCAAGAGCATGGCTTGTACTGCACACTGAAGGTAACAGCCAGTACACGTTCCAAGGGTAAAATAAGTAGAAAAAGTAACAGTAATTTTGCCAATGGACTGCTTTGACCATTATTGTTCTATGTGTTCTCCAGTATCAAATTTCTGTTGATATGAAGTAGTCTGCAAGCATGTGGCCTCCTGCATTTTTTTTTTCCTTTCTTTTCGTGCGTTACTTTTTGGGGGGGGTCTAGCGATCCACACTAAGTACCCAGAAAAAAATCAAGGTATATCTACATTTTAGAGCATCTAAGCCACCAATTAAGACACATAACTTCCATATGGATACAGCTATGATTTCACTAGTAGCCTAATCTAATTTCAGTGTAACTTTGCTTTCAAGATCAATAATTAAGGGACAAATTATTCCCGTCCATATTCAAACACTGGAACAGTGATTTTGTGCTCAATTACAACTATCTTCCCTATCTTCCAATTTTAGCAAGTAATCATCAAAATGAGCTCTGTCATCTTTGCCAAGTTCACATCAATTTGTACTACACTGTCATGGGAGTGGGGATTGATTTTTATTTGTAGAATTCTACAAACAACTGTTAAATTGTATCTGAAGCTTTTGGAGGCCTGAACTTCAGCAGTAAGGTATCATGTTTTGTGTGCAATTATTAAAGTATTTTAAAAAAAGCACGTTAATATGAAAAATGTGTGTCATTAATTAAATGAGATGGTACAATTTATGTCATATGCCACGGTCACCTTAAACCGTAAGTGTATACTAAGTATTTTCAAAATTACTGTGATTTGCTACACGGAAAGTCTCACTGAAATAGACAACTGCTATGATAAGCATAAATTCCTAATTTGATCTTCTTTAAGGCTTATTCTTTACGTTTACTTGCGTATCAGCCATACCTTCAGAACGAACATCAGCAACTCTTCCTAAAGCAGCCATTTAAGTCAAGTCAGAAGATACAACCTCCATTATTCCAAAAAAAGCTTCAGTAGACTTTTCCTTGTAACCAACCAGATCTGTTAAGCATTTTCTAAGGATTCTCCATGATACTGTAAGGTTAACAGTTTGATAGTTAAAAGATGGTATTTTCTTCCACCTGGAAATATTTTGTATGGTTGCTAGGTAGAACCAGTCAAATCAGAGCAGGATAATGAGAAACAACTAAATCTTAAAACACCTTCCCCCCACCCCTCCCTTCTTCCCAGGCTCAACTTCGCTCCCGATTTTCTGTACCTCCTCCTCCCGAGTGGCACAGGGGGACAGGGAATGGGGGTTGTGGTCAGTTCATCAGAGTCATCTCTGCTGCTCCTTCCTCCTCAGGGGATGACTCCTCACACTCTTCCCCTGCTCCAGCATGGGGTCCCTCCCACAGGAGACAGTCTTCCATGAACTTCCCCAATGCAAGTCCTTCCCACGAGCTGCAGTTCTTCATGAACTGCTCCAGCGTGGGTCCCCCATGGGATCACAAGTCCTGCCACCAAACCTGCTCCAGTGCAGGCTTCCCATGGGGTCACAGGCTCCTTTAGGGCACATCCACCTGCTCCGGCATGGGGTCCTCCATGGGCTGCAGGTGTATATCTGCTCCACCATTAACCTCCATGGGCTGCACGGGGACAGCCTGCCTTACCATGGTCTGCACCACGGGCTGCAGGGGAATCTCTGCTCCAGCACCTGGAGCACCTCCTCCCTCTCCTTCTTCACTGACCTTGGTATCTGCAGGGTTCTTTCTCTCACATATTCTCACTCCTCTCCAGCTGCAGTTTGTGCAGGTTCTTGCCTTGGCCAGCGGTGTGTCCATCTTGGAGCCAGCTAGCATTGGCTCTATCAGACATGGGGGAAGCTTCTAACAGCTTCTCACAGAAGCCACCTCTGTAGCCCCCCCACCCCCCACTACTAAAACCTTGCCACGCAAACCCAATACATGAGTAAAAAATTGCGTACAAGACTTCAAACCCAAGAATAAACTGCAGTATTCCTATGCAGCTGCTAGTAACTGCAACTTTAACACTACAATTAAATCCTACTAGTATTTTTCTAGCGTATCCACTGTATTTTATTCTACAAGATCATACTATAGCATCCTGAAATCTTGCTAACTATTTGTGAACGCTAAGGACTGTCAGAGTAATACTCTTCTACCAGAAAATTACCAGTAAAGTAAGTGCAGATGCTGAGGAAAATGCTAAGGCTGCTGTGCATGGTTTGGCTGCAATGCATGTTTTCCACCAAGTGCCATGCCCTTTCCCAAGTGAAATATTCTCAAAGCAGTTTCACCTTTACATATCGCCTTAACCGTTCTAAGCAAATTTGCAGGATTTCAGTTCAGATTTTAAACTGAAAATTGACCTTTTACTGGAAGTGAAGACAGGGAAATGTGCTACATTCTGTACTTGCTCTGAAAGTAAAATAACATAAAAACATACAGAAATGTCAGTTTTGACTATGTAACTTTCAGTTACCTTTCAATTCAGTAAGTTCATGTTAAAAGACCCTAGCAGAGTTGTGATTTAGCACTTCATGAAAAAAGCCCTTGAGTGTTTTCTAATAAACATAGAGATGTAGAAAGTTGCTTGGAGGCTTCATATATTCCTTGTGTTTAAGCTTTCTCCCCATTTCCCGCCCTATCTAGACAACTACAAGAAAAGGTGACAACCCTCCTTAAATGAAGAAACACAGAAAGGAAGACATAGGCTTAAGGCTCCCCACCCAGTTCATTTCCCGACTCCTCTGCACCACTACAGAATGGAGAGGAAGAAGGGGGAGGAGGAAGACCTAGTTCCTATTTTGCATTAATTACCTTTTAATCTGGTTTGACATTTTAAATGAAAATCCTGTTGGTTTTAGACATGATCTGGAGGACAGGTAAAAGATTTTTACCAGTATGTGCTCTGTTGGGACTTAAGGGACACCCTAGCATATTCTTCACAACAAAGACAGGAAACGTATCGGCCATGTAACTAGCCGCATCCACCCACTTTTCTACTTTATATGAGGTAGTTAAGAACTTTTTCCATACATTGGTATGGCAGAATGATTGATTAAAAAAAGAATCTAGAAATTGTTCAGACACCATGTTTAAGAGCCAGAAATACATTTCTAGAAGATGATCAACTATCAGGGGAGTGTGGCTGTCAAACAGATATGTCAGTAATTATCATCTCACTTGTTAGGTACCTTGCACTCCACTGTCTCATTAAAATTATACAAGTGTGTCAATTTTGGATGGCAAACTATATCCTATTGCCCAGCTTTGGGAATGCTATACTTGTTTAACAAGCCTCGCAATTTTCATATAAAGATGATGCATTATCCTGGTGTTAGTACTTAGATGTTCTGTTATTTGTAGAAGTATTGTAGACCTTGTAACAGCCAAAGATTAAATCAACTAGAAGTATTTGAGCTTTAATTACTTTTACACATTCTGTGTGTTTTGTATTAGACAAGTGATTCATTTGTCACACTTCCCTTACATATGAAATCTGACATGAAAGAAATGTAGCATACACCTCCATTCCTTATTTTAATAGCGCTCCCCACACAAGTACAACCCCTTAAATGCAGCACCATTTCAAAAAAATACCTTGGCATTCAACCGTAGAAAAGAATGCATGTAAACAACACTAGCTAGAATACTACAGAACACTTTATTTGTCAGTTTGTAATTAGTTATTAATGCAACATGCTACACAGTATTTCTAGAAAAGTTTTTCAAAAAATGAAGGTACCATTTCAATGTCTAGGAAACTTAATTTTTTGAATGTTAAACTCAGCAATGTAATAGCTTCAAGAATTAGAAACTATTTGGTGAGCCAAAGCTAGGTCTTCGAACTAAAAACACCTTAATATGACAGCACCTCCAACAGGTGCATCGTAATATACTTTAATATAAAATTCAAAATATCTGATCTTGTTTTTCAGACATCATGCAGTGTAGATTTAGGGATCATCACTGATTGAAAAGTAAACACACTAGTGGTAAAAGTTCTAGTGATTCAATGGAATCATTAAGTTTTAGATACTTTAAATATAAAGAAAACATTTGTACTGTGTCCATCTTGGTTGATCCCAATGATCAAAGGCATTTGCTTCACAGAATAGACATCTAAGCATGGTTTTTCACATTTAAATAAAAAAAGATCCAGTTTTAAGTAACTTCTCCCCAAAACACACAGTTTAAGCTACTTAAAACACATACAACTATCAGACCTATCCACAAAAATAATTCTTGGGGGTACCACTACTCATTTATTCAGGCTAGCCTTTTAAAAATCCACAGATAAAACCAATTTAGAAAGATCCAAGTATTCTTCATGCTTTTGCAACCTAGAAATTACTATATGCCTGAAACTGGAGCTCTAATTTAGAGCATGGCCCAGAATGAAATGCAGAATAAAAGAGAAAGCCTTGTAATTCTGCAGTTACTTCATATCCAAACAACCACCGTTTTCTGGATTTTTTAAAATCAATTCTAAAAACTATTTTCCCCTAGAAAAGCAACCTACTATGCTAGCAGTTTCTGGATATTTACAAATAATCCCCCCAAAACAGGGGATGATGAGAAAAAATTGATACATTAAGAAAACTATATATATAACGCTGCATTAATAGTTAATGCAATTTTCAACAATTTCACTGTGTTTTATCAACAGAATATGCCACTTCAGATCAATGTCTTCATTAATTAAGACTGCTTTATAGTTGGACTTACACAATTTAAACTGAAGGTAACATGCATCACCTCAGTTTAATAATCCAGTATATTACAAAAAAAACAAACAATGCAAAGAGCATCATGTAGCATAATAGCTTTGTCTGGCTTCCTCTGGAGAGTGTTCTCAGTCTGCCCATAGTTGCACCTAGAAGGCCACCCGTAGAGTCAAAATCATTATCCTACATTTAAAAACAAACAAACAAACCAACAAAAAACATGTTACTCTGAGAAAAAAAGATTACCCCTAAAGCTTGCTAAGTGTAGTTTTTCCCATTTTTTCAAGTTTCCCCAAGCAAAATTATTTCAGAGGCAGTTTCTGAGAATTAACCGAAAAAACTTTCACCCATTTGTCCAGATGGATGCAAGCAAAAAAGGCATTTCTGACTTCCTTATTTTTTACTTCCCTGTTCTATTCTTAAATACATTTAAATATAGAACTGCCTTTTTAATACTACTATACATTTGCTAACTGAAAACAAATAGTTGTATCTGAAGCGTAGAGACCTTGGTTGTGCTTTGGAAGTAGTGCATTTGCACATCTATCTTTTTGAACAGAAATACTGCTGCTGCATTAGTCACATTTTAGAGTCAACAACAAACTGTCAACATTTTAATACATATGTTCACACTAAAAGAAGGCATGCTTTACACTACTTTCTTAATCCTGCCCCATATTTAAAGAAAGTTAGCAACTAAACACTTACCATTTCTGATAACATTTTATTTTGGTTTTTAACTTCTGTTCCAATTTCAATGGAAAGCTATTGAAAAAACCCAAGAAGTATTAAATATGAGTAATCAGTTATACACAGATTAGAGAAGCCAGTCTAAAATATGTGACGTGACTAGCATTTCCCCAGGTAAAATGTGAAAACAGTATCTGGGATTTTCAAAAACAAAATAATATGCACAGTATTCTGTCAATAACCATTAGGAAAGCAAATATTTGTCATTTGACTAGATGAGTCCAGAGTCACAGAAGTTACTCAATGCTCCTCCTCCCGTTTTCTCCTTGGACAGAGAATTCCTGATTAGAATTATTGCATGGACTTTCAAAAAGTCAAGATTTAGTCAAGTCTGAGTAGCAATTATCCATTTCCTGAAACAACTGTTGAAACTACTGGCACACAGCACAGAGGACCACGAGCACTCTTTTTGACTTGGTGTTGCTGGAGTTGACACCTGCAACCTAACACATCTCTTTTGACAAGCTGCTATGCTATAAATGGGAATTTCTTTTGTGAACTTGTCTATTCCTTCTCTACTTTATGTCATGAAACAGGAAAGGCGCAGCAGGACAAGGAGGCAAGCTGAGTATGTAAGTGAGAGTCAGTCCAGAGGTAGTAACTAGGGTCAGCAACAGCCCGGTGATCACCCAGCACATCCACAGCTATGAGACAGGTCCAAGGTCGAGCCAGAAAGTCAAGTCTGCAGGTTAGGGTTGGAATCACAGAGGTATGAGACAAGGCGCAGACAGAGCTGCCACGTAGCAAAGGCAGGGGCCAGCCAGCAGAATCTCAGCTTAAAAGCAGCTCCCAATTGAAATAGTGGAGAACCCCCCTGAGGCTTCTTAGCAGCTCTTCCTTCATGACAGTTCTTATCAGCACACTGGCCTTGAACAACCAGCTCAACTCCTAGAAGGGAAAGAAATTTGGCCCAGGCCCCAATGCTTCAGATTAGCTAAAACCCGTATGTTTTTTGTGACACAACCTAAATCTCATTATTTCTCACTGCTGCATTTCACCACAGTCTATCATCAAGTCAAAGTGAAACATGAAGCTTCTAGGAAGATTATCTGAAGATTATTCCATACTCCAAGATCATTACATTGCACTAGAAGATGCAACTGCAGAAAGAGCACATGTGCTACTCCATGGGGCACTATCAAATGCACTGTAGACATACCCTGATTTGAAATATAACATACCAGAGAAGGAGACAAGAAATTAAATTCTGTAACAAAGGTCAAAGCTTGTCCTTTTACCTCCTTAACTTATTCTAAATCATTTAGGTGGATAATTTCTTAACTTAAACCTAAGGTTTTATTTTCCATTTGAGACTAAACAAATTTACTTTAAGCAACAGGATATTATTAGCAATAGGAATTTGAATGACTTTAGGCCTAAGAATTAATTGGCTTGTACTACATACATAGAAACAGCACCTATTGCTAAGAATGTTTTTTAAAAAACATCTTATGTTGTTAAGAAAAAAAAAAACCACAAAATTTTAATCACAGAGCTGTCTTTCAGTTAGACTTGCTTGAAAGAAGTCCTCAATCTCTGGAAGGAACCAGAATCATTAAAACAACAAATTTATCTTTCAGAGTATATTAGCATGCTATTTCTAACAGCTGTTTCACATTACAGATTTATCAGCAGATATAGCAGAGCCACAATAACACCACCAAAAAGAACTAGTCCATTTTCTTAAATGAACCTGAGACAGTTTACTGACCTAAATTCAAATTTTCTAGTTTCTGCAGGGACAGTAGTTCATTCTGTAGGACAACAAGCTGTAACACCACAGCTGTCCTCAAGATTAGTAAAAAAGGACACCTCTAGCTAAAAATCTAATTAAAGGACGAATCGGTTATACAAATGAATGATTATGCATTTTGGTTGACCATAATTCTTTCTCGTATTAAATTTATATTTTAAACTAAGTCCACTGCTTCACTGGTCCACATAATTTAACTCAATAAATGTGATGATACCACTATAATTAAATACTTACCGATTTAATGGCACTGACTTTTGTACGCAGACTTTCTGTTAACCTTTCATTTTCTTCTTCATAAACGCTATATCCACTGTTGGTATAGCCATAGTTACCAGTAGGTGCTCCATCACCTATAAACACAAGAGTCAGTAGTTAGACAGAAAACACCACCGGAGCAAGTGTTCTTCAGATGTGGAAAAGCACTCTTTCCATTTAAAAATGCATTTTCTTAACATCACCCTCGGCAATCAGGAAGAGGCATCACACGTTACCAAGATAAAGATTCAACCTTTTTCAAATGTGTAAGTTATCTTTCAATATGCAAATCAAAGACTGAAAACTGAGGAATGGTTGTAATTTTGTACTATAACATTTTTCCCGAAACAGTGTTTTCAGATTAATTCTATGGAAATCAACCTAGGCATTACAAGGAAATGTACAAGGGAGCATTGAGACCACTACATAGAGTGATAAACCTGACTCAAAATAGGAGAGTTGAGATCATTCTCTAACAAAGACAAACGCCATTTCATCACACCCAAATTTAAAGAGCAGAGCATACTCTGATGCTGACATGTATTTCTCTACAAACAAGACCTCACACAAGAAGCCAGGCCTCCAAGCAGAACGCTGCCATTTCTGTCACCATTCTGCCGTTCTATTCCCAACTCCTGCCTTTGCTTTTCAGGTGATGGAGCTTCAGGACTGTTATCCAAACAACTGACTCAGCAGAGTAAGTGGAGCAGAAGGGAATGAAGGCTCCTCAGCTCCACACATTCACTTACTTCCTCCAACCTCTACTAAAGATCTCCTACAGACAATAGTCGGACAGCAGCACGGGCACTGAGAATTAAAGCTCTGTCCCGTCTAGACAAAAACCAGTCTTGGGCCTCAAATCAAAGATCTGAAACCAAAGAAGAGAGACCAAGAGTGAGAAAGACAAACAGAAAAGCACTATTATAAGCTTTACCATAAAGATCCTACTAGATTAATTCAACTAGCAATCCAGCCATAACATTAATCAGTATTTATATGGCTAGTCAGAATGCCACATTAAAATTGTCTGAATACCTTTGGTTAATTCCTCTTCAATGCATTTTAAAGACTTTTGTGCCTTTTTTCTTTTTGAGGAGAAAGGGAGAAAAGAGATACACCAACCACATTCACAGTTAAAGCTCCGTCTCAAACAGTTTCACTGTGTGCTTGGCATACATAATATTAAGATTTTAAGAGATAATTATGACACTACTTTCATAATAGATATCATTGTGTATTAACCTATAAAGCTGTTCTTTAAGTGTAAGTAATGACAACTTTTTAGTTTGTACTTGTAAAATGTTTTAATGTTATTCTATAAATTAAGCTAACGACAAATTCTTAGCAAGACTGGGTAAAATGTATGTTTCCATTTCATTACAGGGAGTCAAGAAGTTCCCCCTTCCCCCAATCAAAAGTACCAATGCCAAGTATAGGAAGTTGACTAAAATGACATCATTTAGTGTCACAGTGGTTTTGTTTTGTTTTACAAAGGCATCTAAGTACAGTACTTCCTACCAAGCAGCACACAATTTTGAAGAGGTTTGTAAGGAAATATACCATATAGCTTCAGGCCAAAATACCGTAACTATGAATATTACATGGACTGTGTCACAACAGATGTGAACAACTGCCCCAAAGCTTTTAAATAGGCACAGCTACTTCTATATGTGTAATAGAAAGCACTATGTAGAAGCCTGGCTACTATTGTTTACAGGAAGGACAGAAACTTCAACATGGCAGTTCCACAGGCTGTCTTGCAACACTGTTCATTGACAGGACATGTAATATGGACATGACCATAACATAATCACAGGCTAAAAAAGTGGTACCAGGTATCTTGTGCCCACAGCAGAAGTACTGGTGCCCAGCTTCTGTTTCTATCCTACTAAATAAAAAGCAATTCTAGACTGACAGTTTCTATCAGGTCTGGCTGAGATGGAGTTAATCTTCCCCCCAGCAGCCCTCACAGTGCTGTGCTTTGTATTAGTAGCTAGAAAGGTGCTGATAACACACCAGTGTTTTGGCTACTGCTGAGCAGTGCTCACACAGCATCAAGGTTGTCTCTCCAACATTCCTGCCCCTCACCAGTAGGCTGGGGGTGGGAAAGATCTTGGGAGGGGACACAGCCAGGACAGCTGACCTGAACTGACCAAAGGGATATTCCATACCATACGTTGTTATGCTTAGAAATAAAAACTGAAGTAGAGGAAGAAGGAGGGTTTTTTTTTGCTTCCAAGGTGTCTGCTGTTTGGAGATTGGTGAGGCGTTTGTCAGCCTGTGGGATGTGGTGAGCGATTTCCTTTCCTTTGCTTGTGGCTGTTTTTTCCTTTGCTTCCTCTATTAAACTGTCTATATCTCAACCTGTAAGTTTTCTTACTTTTGTTCTTCCTATTTTCTCTCCTGTCCCACTGTGGTGGGGGATGAGCAAGCGGCTGNCAACAACAACAACAATAATACATTGTAATGAAAACAACAAGAGAGAGAAAGAAACAAAACCCAGGAAAGTGATGCAACAGCTCACCACCTGCTGACAGATGCCCAGCCCGGCCCCGAGCAGCGATCGCTGCCCCCCCTGGCCAGGTCCCCCCAGTTTCTATACTGAGCGTGATGCCATATGGTATGGAATAGCCCTTTGGCTAGTTGGGGTCAGCTGTCCTGGCTGTGCCCCCTCCCAGCTTCTTGTGCCCCTGGAAGAGCATGGGAAGCTGAAAAGTCCTTGACTGGTATAGGCACTACTTAGCAACAACTAAAACATGAGTGTGTTATCAGCATTGTTCTCATACTAAGTCCAAACCACAGCACTATACCAACTACTAGGAAGAAAAATTAACTCTATCCCAGCTGAAATCAGGATACCACCACAAATGCAAAGTATAGAAGTAAATCTAGGGTGGTGTTACAGACACACCTGGTTTAGCCACATGGCATTTATCAGCCCCTAAATACTCCCTTTCTAGGAAGAAACACCAGAACTCAGTCATAAAATTCTGAGGCATAAGTATTACCTAAGCTTTACAGTGAGGTCACAGCATCTACGTGGTTCTAGAATATGACGTGGGAGTTCAAAGTTTCTTTATAGTCATCAATGTGGCTGCTACTTGAAAAATGGGGCCTAAGCTTCTCAAAACACTCAGCAGGAACTATGCAAAGACTTCTGCTTTTGCATCAGATTATATTTGCTATAAATTGACAACAGCTGGGATTTGTTTCCCCAAACATAGCAGGAAAACATAGAGAAATAGTAAAATTAAAGAAAAAACAACTGAGCATTTGGGAAGGATTTGACTGAAGAGTGACAAATCTGTCCATCCATGGGAACACGGCTCAGACTAAGACTGTGTCAGAACCATTCATCAGCACAATTAAATACAGACCCTGGTGCCGCTCCGTAAGTCACGCTAGGCTAGAAAAAGAAGAGAGACAGCAGCACGGGTAACGGAGACACCGCTCTTCCCACCCACAGCTCCCGAGCTCTGCTGCAAGCCTGCACCCACCGGCGCAGCCCCTCCACGCAGAGACACCCACCCCCCGGGACGGGTCGGGCCTTGCCCAGCCGGCTCCGGCAGCGGCTCCCACAGGCCCGGGCACGCAGTGGTCCACAC
>VZTL01001745.1:0-12517 GCA_013400535.1 Scopus umbretta
TTTTTTTTTTTTTTTGACCCTGTGGTCCCAATCACCGGAAAGTGAAGAATCAGTGCAGAGGAGAGCTCCAAGCAAGGAAAAGCAACAAGACTTAAAGCAATTTACCTGCTGAAACTGGGAAGACATTGTCAACGTACGCAGTCTGAGATAAAGCAAAGCAGAAGACAAGCTGCAGGTAAGATCCCCAGACAAGCAGGTTGAGGACCAACATGCTGGCTGCGCCCTGGCAGGTTCCGGCTCGGAGGCGCAGGGCTGCTTTGGGGATCTCAATCTCTCTCTCTCCCCTCGCTCCCTCTCTGCCTTGCCTGCTCTCTGCCTCTTCCCTCGCCGTGGGATGCGTGTGTGTGTCTGTGTGTGTACGTCTCTCTCTCTCTCTCTCTCCCCCCCCTCTTCCCCGTGCCTTTAGGAAGGAAGAATGCCAACCATTTCCCATTAAATCTTCTCCTTACACTAGACATGGTTATATTTAACTCCCGCGCTGGATCAGTTGCCCCCATTGTGGACATTAGCTGCTAAAACTGGGGCATGGGGGATTCTGATTTTGCTAACAGAAGCAAAAAGGCACTTTGGATAACAAGAATGATGAGCAGGAAAGGAAGAAATTATAAATTGGACTATAAACAGCATCCTTGGGTGCAGGCAACCAGACACTGACATCGTGATGGATAAAATCCCTGATTGATCATCTTCTACAGGTCACTAATTGCCTTAATGAGAGAGATGAGCAGTGACCTAACGTCTGCTCATCACTGGTAGTTGCAAGCGTTGCGCTCATTTACAGAGCGCAGCTCAGGCTGGGGATGCCACGAAGGCTTCACAAACCACAGAACCGATTATTATTGAGGATTTAAGTGAAAATGACGGTATCACTGGCAGTGCCAGATATTGTGGGACTGCAATGAGTTTATTGACAGGGTGCAACAGGTGGAAGAAACAATACGTGTGCCATGATGGGGTGAGTGAAACACTATCAGCTTCGGGGGTGGTGGCAGTTAACACACTACATGGCACTGTGGGACGAAAACAAACCTCCGATTCTCTGGAAAGCAGCATGTGCCCTTGTTACCTGCACAAAAGCTTGGTGTTTCTATACCTTATTCCAAGTGGCAGGGCTTTGCAAATAAATTTCTCTCCTCAAAATAACTGGCACAGGGATCCTCCTTTCCGCCTGGGATCTGACAGGCGTTTCCACGAAAAGCAGAGTACTTCATCAGCATGAAAACCATCACTACTTCCTCTCTTCCAGATGGAGATTATTTTCTTTGCCCATTGCTTGTTGTTACTCCCAAGACAAACACGGAAATCCTTTGGATTAATTACAGATTTTTTTTTTTTTCCATTTGAGAAAAGCACTCATTGACAGAGATGATAAGTCCCCTTGGGCATTAACTCCTACTGACTACACCACGGAAGGGCAAAGTGATGTATTTCCACAATTCTAGTTAAACAGCCTTGGCTGTTACTTTCAAGACATTGCAAATGTATTAACAAAATCTTTCTAAACGTAATGGCTTGATAGGAACAATGGCATCTGCCTTATACATTTCTATCCTTAAAGGACATGCTTAATATAACCATAACGCTTTCTAAAACCTCTTTCCAGGACTGCAACACTTTGGATAACTGAATTTGTTTTTTAATTTAATCTACCATATTCCACTGCCTGTTACTTTTTAGTATTTGGCTATTTTTAGTGAAGATGGGAGTTCGGCCTCTTTCTTCTTTGACCAAGATGACCATGGATTAAGTAAATGCCATTAGTTGTCTCAGCATGCTGTACCTCAGAGGTAAAGGCATAGATCCTGTGAAGTTTATAATGACAAACCGTAAGTATGTAAGACAATGTCCAGTTGCCTGATTATAAAGGTAAGCAGTGGACAATCCCCACACTACAAGCTTGCACGGATGCTGGAAAAAATTGCTCAAAATTTAAAATGTCAAGATTCTATCAAAAGGTTCACCTCTGGAAATGTTTGATCAACTCACTAGTTAGTCAAAGCAACAACTGAGTAATTTCAAATCCTCCTGAAATCCTCCTGTACTCTTTTAGCAATAGAAAATCTGGTAGGAATTTGTAGTACAAAATATGTTCTGTTTGATAAGGAAATAAATTAATCCAATAATACTGTAGAGAACCAGGATTGTGCAGTAGGACCCATATCCTTCTCCTCCTCCCTCACCCCCTTACCAATTTCAGTTTTTGCTTCTTCGGCCTACAACAGAAAGGCATGTTTGGGTAAAAATTCAGCAACATCTTGCTTGAAGAACATAGCAAGGAATTCTATCACAAACCACATCCACGCTTCTGACCTGCTCGCAAGAAGATAGGAAAAAGAATATACCTTCCCCTCACAAGTGTGAGTGCTATATTGGAAGTGGCCAGAAGTAATACAGAAAGCCAGGGCTGCTTCCGAGTTTAAAAAAAAAAAAATGAACACCACAGTTAGCTTTGCAGTCAATTCTTAAGTAAGGATTTTTAATCCATTTTTTTTAGTGGAGAACCCTGATTAAAAATGAATTTTTTTGTCAACATTCTCCTTGCTTTTGACTTAGCATCTCCAGCACTCTGAAGTCTGCGCCTGTTTGACCTGAACTTGCTCTCAGCCACCACGAGAGGAAAGCTCTGTAGGCGAACGCTCTGCTGTTGAAAACACACCACCTTCCACAAAGGTCTCAAAATATTTGGATGTTTGGACTTGTATTTGAAGTGACCTCTTCATCACGATGTAGCAGTAGTTTATCAACCATTAGCTTTTGTGCTATCACCATGAGGTCAACACAAAGGAAAGCTCTCATTTCAAGGCAGCAAGCCAAGCCACGTCAAGGTGCAAGCACTCATTTTTGTTTCCTCTAATTTTAAGGCATTGGCCAGCTAAACCTTCTGGCAAGGTTGCTCATTGTTTCAGTGGGAGAAGAATGAAGTCCATTTGACATAAAATGGACAATACTTGTGGGCTTTTTCTTTTGACTTAGGTGCCAGTGTACAAGTCTGACACTCCATGCTCAGTGGCGCTCCACACTAGATGGCAGGGATGTACACCTGGTTACATGGCTTCTTTCTGACTTCTGTGGCATTGGCACACGTGATAGAGATGATCCTGAGGAGGGGGAGTGTCACATAGCAGAGTGAGTCTTTCACGGTGTGAGAAACGTGACAGACGTGTGCTTTCCAGGCCCCCGAGCTATCTATCATCTGTGAACTTGCTCAGTCAAGGATTTCATTCCTCCAGCTATTCCCGTGGGCCCATGAAGCTGACGGAAAGTTTCTGCTCCCTTCAGAGAGCTCTGCACCAGGTAGTTAAGGCCAATGCTCTGAGATTAAAGATAAGTCCTTGTCTCTATCATCCAAAGAGCAATGAATAAAAAAGGATTTTTTTCTTCCTTCTGTATTCACTGCAGCTGCTGTTGTAGTGAAAACCCCACATTAGCATGACTCCACAGTGCAACCACTGGAGAAGATCCCATAAAAATGTGGGAATAAAAATATTTTTAAAAAATCTTAACATTTTGCTACAAAATTATGGATTTGCTAGAAACAGAGGAAGTGTTTCTTCCTGCATAATTCATAATTGTATCTTACCTAGAATTGCTATTGTGATACCAGGAGTACTGTTCATCAAAGATACAATGGCTTCAGCAGTATTTCTATTTCAAATGATATCAGCTTAAGAAAGAAACACAGCAAAGTATTTATGCCCTGCAGTTCCTAAGTCTTATAAGACAGCCAAATGACCTAAGTAAGAACAAAGGGTTTTGAGGACTTGACTTTAAAAAAATTGTTCCACAGGGAGAACTCCAGAACCTGACACGTCACCTGCAGTTTTTTGTTCAAAGATAAAGATCCCCACAGTTTTATCACAGGGAATCAATTGCAGTTATAAAAATCCTATTTTGAGCAGATGCCATAGCAACTAAAAATGTCAAAAGCCAACCAACACACAATGAAAAAAAAAAAGGTCTGCACAGTTTACCTGCTCAAGTAGCTGTTGCTTGACTTTTTCAACCCCGAACTGAACTCTTAGAAGTGGCTGGAAGAATCTGCTGATGATCCTACATGTAAACAGGAATTTATGAACCTATTTTTTCTATGCAAGAATTAATGAATACTTGTTAAAAAGAAGGCTTCTTCCCAGTCCTGTCTACTTTTGGTTGGCAGGTTCCTCATTGACATGCCATGGGAAAGTTAATGTGATTAAAATATCATCAGTTTCAAGGTCCTATATGAACACAGTTTGTCATGGTTTTGGTTGGGATAGAGTTGATTTTCTTCNCAAGTTAAACTACAATGGAGTTCTAGTTAGAAGGACAAATATCATCAAGACTTTCTAGTTCAAAAGCCTGAAAGCTCTTCTGTTGAGTGGGGCAAAGGTAAAACAGCAACCCAGTGTTAATGCTATAATTCAATCACAGATTATGTCTGCAAAGTAGTACAGAAGAATTCTGCTCATTCAATTAGGGCAGGAGATGGAAAAGATTCTTTATAATTATGTTTTCCTTGTTAGATAGTTATTCAGCAACAATTGTTTTTCACAATAAAAATACCTGTTCAAGTTTGCACATCTGAATCAGTTACACCTAACATTCAGATTTATTACTTTGACAACATAGCTAACGTTACTTTGGAAGATGGTATTATCTACAAGTATAAAGGCAGCTGCTGAAGTAAAAAAGACACTAAGTACAAAAAAACAACAAATGGCTTCACCATCCCCTTGCTGGTGTATTTAGATCTAATTCAGAAGTCCATATAGGAATAGGCCCACTAACTGTGCAATGAAGTAAATTCAACCACACGAGAAAGTTCTGACTTAACTGGCAGCTCCACTCATGCCAGTCACCCAGCAAGGTATCGGGTCACAGGCAGTTGGCCAGCTAAAGAGAAGCCAGTGCTACTAAGTCTTCAGACTACCCACTGGATGAACAGGGTGAAGGCAGTACATTGATGGCAGGACGCTGATGTCCTGGTAAAGGCAGGACATTGATGTCTGGCAACTTCCAAAAACAACACTTTTTGCAAATTAGCCACTTAATGGATGCTATACATTGCACAAGTAGTGGCCTTCTGACCTCCCCTTTTCTCTATACTCCGTATTTCCAGAAATGCAAAACGGGCTAGGGAATCTGATTTCTTTTTAGGCCTTTCAGAGGTTATTTGTTTCCAGAGCAGCCCAGCTCTCACCCCATTTTTAGAAAGGTGAGCTCCAAACATTAACTTTGCACCTTTAGACCTATTTCAAAGGCTCAGTCCTTCACTTTTTTCCTTCTATGAGTAATCCCCATGCATACATTTCTTTTTCTATTGATGATAATGGAACAAACTACAGCGTAAAAGAGGTATGAACATGATTAAAGGTTATGGAATAATGCCAAGTGACTTCCATCAAAGCCACCAGAAGAACCCCAGTGTGGCCTTTTAATGTTGGAAGGCACAAAGTAGAACAGCTTTCAAACAGTAATTCCGCCACTGACCTCTATAACATTACTCTTCTTCCCTTTTCCTGTTTATCTGCCTTTTAGGCCTTGCCTTTCAAACTGCAAATCATTCATGCCGATTTCAAGGGGTGCTGGGTCAGGCTGCGGGTGGAAAGGCTTTGCCTTTTTACAGTGCTTCAAATTTTGAAGCCCAGCACCCTTACCACGGCAGCATACAAAATGGCTGGGCACTGCACATTGCCCAGTCATTCCGGTATGCCAGGGTTGTTGTCGTCTAAACACAGGATAACAGCTGAGCCTAATCAAACCAGACAAATGCATTTTCCCAGCTCCCTCTGAAGAATTAGGGAGCTATAATTAAGGCTACATTAGCATTTCTGTTACAAAGTCTGACTTTTGAAGCTTCAATCATTTGTATTTAAGACATCCTTACCAAGCGACAATTTGGCACACAGGGATGAATAAGTTTAAGAAAAAACAGCTCTTACACTAATTCAGTAATAAAGGTCTCACTGATTCAACTGCATAGAACGAGGCCCAGCATTAGCTGCTCATCTGTGGTAGCTTAAAATCCCTGGTAGGGCTGAAATATTAATTTTTTCTAACATAATCTTTACTTATTTTCTGAGCACTTGAATGATATCCCTGTTTTTGCAGAGCAAGCAGAAGGTTTATGGCCTGGCTAACGAGGCTTTCATACCTAAATCCCAGCCATGTCTCCTTGCTGTCACAAGGATGCACTGCTGTGGCTGGAACTTCAGATGTGCCTGCAGGCCCACCAGTATTGCCATCAGCATCTCCCAGGGCCAAGGTCTATAAAATACCATACGTGCACATTGTCTTAATGACAGTGCCAAGGAGACAGATGACAAGTTCTTCAAATGCTTCAAAAAAGTGCCAACTCATTTTTATTTTTTTTTTTAAATATTTTTAATGTGCTGATTTCATTAGAGAGGGACTTGTATCCGGACACTGTGAAGCTCTAGTTTGGATGAGTGCCTGAGTGTATATTGACACTGCAGTCACCACTGCAGCTGCAAGGTGATGCAGAGGTACGCAAACCCGCTGTAGCCACCATAAAGAGAGCAGAGGGGCCTCTCTGCCCAACCATTTGGTTCTCAGGTAGGCTTGCAGGTTATGCTAAGCTTCATGCCGCAGCAGCGACAGGTCATCACTGCACAAAATTCATGCCCAGGAATAGTGATTGCTTTCAGGGTGCAAAAGTCAGAAAAAACTTATATTGCTGTGTAGGCTAGAGATGTAAAAAGGCTTATGTGAGTCTTCCACTATCTTCATCATGTGGTAGCATTACCAACACCAAGTACTACAGGAAATCTGTCAGCTATGTGCAAAGACATTCTAAGCTGCCAACATTCATGTGTCCATGGTCATTTACACAACCCTAGATAGGTTGCTAATCCATTCTTCAATTCCAAAATACAATTCAAATCTTGTCTTCAAAAGCAGTCCTTCTCTGCATCCAGTTTAGAATTTGACCCAATAAATTGACCCAATAAATATTACACAATTACACAAATATTACACAATTAATTGCTAGTTAGATTGCTCAGATATCCTGTAGCTGACAAAAAGTAAAAAAATTCCAGATTAAACTACTCTATGCAACATTTTCAGTAGCATGCTTCCTTACCTTCTCCACCACGCCCTTGAAAAGATTGCTGAAACCCAAAAATTTCTTAGAGTATTGACTCAAGCAATCAAATTGTCATTCTATTAATTTCTCTTACTTATTTCTGCACTATTTCAGGCAGCCTATAGATTCCTGGAAAGAACAGACGCTGAAATAATTCTCATTTATATTAGTGTGAGCCATAATTAGCTGGAATGATCTGTTTTACTGGGGGCCTCTTTAAACCTTGTCCATCTGGTTTCAATCAAATCATCAAAAGAAACAGCAAATGTCTCCTTCAGAATAGCCGTTTCTTACTCATTATTCAGCTGTAAGTAAATAAATCAGCAGAAGTCGCATCGCCTGTATGTCATAAAGATGATCAGCTCTGATACCTGAAGACGCATTGCTGCTTGTTTTAAGTGTACTTGGGATTTTGCATGTGTGTTAAAACCAAATCTAGCTAGACCAGCTCTATATCCGATTCCTCATCAAAATGGATATATGCTATATGGCCATAACAATTGAAGGCAAGCATACGTGACATACACCCAAATGTTCACAGGGCAGTCTACAGAATTCATTGCATAATAAATATGTTTCACCTTTAGTAAGAAGTTAGTAATTACTGCAAACTAAACCGGTTAGCAAGCTGAGCACGCCAAGAGGCTACAGGAAAATGGAACACCTTAAGCTATCTTGTGAGATGCTGCGACAGTAACAAACTTACTTCTTACTCCTTATACCTGACCATCTTGTTGTGGCTGCTGATGGCTTCACCTGCGGTCCTGTAGTTAAATTACCCGCTGGGTTTTGGACATCTCTGTAACACTTTTCCTGTACCACTTGTTGGTCCCAGGCTCCAACCCTTTTCATCCATGCCGGTGTCCTCTCTTTGAAGAGGACAAGGCGCTGCTGGCCTGAACTTCTGGGTTTCCCAACCACATGAACTGAGCAGGCCTCTCTAAGAAAATTTTTTCACAGCAACTAGGCTAATGATTGATGGAGGTCACCTGTAACAGGTATAGCAAAATTTAAAATATTCTTTATTTACCTGAAAGCCATGATAAGAAAAAGACTCAGAAATGTGCCTTCTTTAAATGCTAACTCCTGGTATGTCTCAGTAAATAACACTCAGTGCCTCTTCCACAGCATCTTCCCTCAGCTGAAGTCCAGGCATTTTCTTCCTCTTGAGTTTGGTGTCTTGAATCTGTTAAATATCTTTAATTCTGTGCTCTGGCCTTGAAGAAAAATTTCCATTTGGCTAAAGCCACATGGGTCGCTATTCCCCAGACTTATGATGTCTGTAATTTTTTGCTCCTTTTAATAAAATTACGACATTCCTGAGATACCTTGTTTCTGTCTCATCTCTAAAACTATCTTCTTTCATAGTTTCATCTGCCTGATACTCCTCTTAGATGCAACTCCATGGTGTAAAACATAGTACAAAGCACGTAAGCTATATAAACAAAGCCATACAGATTTCACTCTCCTTGGTTTTATATGGAAATTGTGCGCTCTCTCATCTCAGAAAACCTAATCATTACAACTTAAGAATTTCTATTATATCATAGTATTAGTTTATTTTAAAGCTACAAGAAATGCACTGTTAATTCTTTTTTTGAGCTTTTTAAAAGCTCAATGAAATCCAAACTGATATTATCAATTAATGCTACCACCTCCCCACACTTTCAAATTCCTTGCTTTCCATTTTCCAGGCATCTTGACTTATTAAAATGAATTGTGCATGTTATTGTGGTTATTCAACAACTTTTCTAAAAATCCAACGTAAGCTGATTTCCAACAGCTGACCCAGAATTCTGACATAATTCAAATACACTCATTAAAGGAGAAACAGTACGAAAATCACTTTTTATTAATTTTCAAATATAAATCAAGAATTTCTGCATTTGCTTATCCAATGCAAATGATCTCCCCTGTGGTCAGTCCCAGCATTAACTCTTACAGGTATTTTACATCATCATTAATGGATTGTGTTTAATCACTGCAACATATTAAAATCAATTTTTGAGAGTTAAAAAGAAGAAGAAAACAAAATCAGTGCAAGAACCAATGTTGTTCCACATTCCTTGCAGCGTACCCCAGAGAACATACAGCAACTCTGCTGCCTCAACAGCCTTACACTCGTTCATGAGTTGTATCCATTCTACGGATTTTATCTTTTTGCACTTCTTAGCCCTCCTGAGGATATTACTTTTCCTGACTCAAGCATTCATAGTGCCACGTGTCTATTCCCACACACGTAACAAGCAGTGGTACTCTCGCTCATATCAGACACTATCTTTCTGCACGAGTGTGCAGAGACATTCTTCTGCCTAACAGTAACCCATGGCCTCGTGCCAGACCCAGATTGAAGTGCAAGAACTGGGAAGTCAAGCTTTTTGCAACAAACTTAACTGTAGGCCAGGATCCCCTGCCAGCCCAGTCCTCCTCTTCCTTGGGTCATCCAAGTGCCTTCCACTAGTTAACTAACGCTTAATGTCAATGGAGTAATAGATGATAAAGCAATCAAAACCCAAATCAGAGACGGAATTTTCCCTTTTACATATATAACAACAAAGAACCTTCCAGTGCATTTAGGAACAGACAGTAAATATAAGGTAACCTGCTTAGTAGTATACTGAACAGTAGTTGCTGTAGGCCATGATAGAGAAGCACAGAGAAAGAACTACTTCACTTTTAAAGTCTGAGCTTTAAGTCAGAATGTCAGATGCAAGAACAGATGAAAACACAGCAGACAGAACCTCAGGTAGGCCAGTTACCCACTTCAAATGCTAGTTCTGCATCACAGCCAGTGCGAGCTGGGCACCGAGTTTCTATACAGTAAATACAATATATGGAGAACCTTTGCTGCACAATTAGCCAGCCACAGCGTGAATGCTGGTGGTTGCTTTGTGATGCCAGGCAACCTGAATGTTAAGCTCTAGCCTAAGACTTTTTTGTTTGTTTGTTTTGGTGAGGGGTTTTTTGGGTTTGGTCTTTTTTTGTTCTTTTGTTGTTGTTGCTGGTGGTGGTAGGTTTTTTTTAAATGCTTCTGATTAGAAAGATTTATGACCTGTTAATCCTGGAAATCTCACTAATAAATCCAGTCCTGTTTTCAGCCAACAGGAATGATACTGCCTTTGCAAAGAGCAAAGCTTCAAACAAAAGTCTAAGATTTTTTTTCCTGCAAGCACCATAAGTCCCAGTTAACAAAAACAAATGCAATAGACAGAAACTCAGCCCTTGAGTAAATCTGCATTTTTCATGCACTACTTCCACCTGCAGTAAAAGCTGAAAAAGCAACCTGTAAAATTGTGAAGTGACTATCAACCCAATGGGCTTCAAATGCATAATGAGGCCAATCAGCACTTCCTCACAAGAAGATGCTTTGTTTTGGTCCTTACAGGATAAAGTCTTTAATAAGTAGCATGCTGGCGGTCAGTTAAAAATGAAGTTACTATAATTGCAGACTGCCAAAGGCTTCTATGTTTCTGTCAGTATAAAATCCTCAGCTTACTCCCCTCATCCAGAACATCCAAGATTTTAATCCACAAATCTTGATGGTATAACTGAGTAACAACAACAACAAAAAAATGTATATACATTTTATCACCAGTGTTTCTGTACAGTCTGCTAGAAGGCCTGGTATACATTCATATGTGTCTTGTTCATTTTACAATTACTTAATTTCAGCATGTAAAGATTCCTGTAATAGCAGTTCTAAAATCCCACTTTGTTCCAACACTTATGTAAAAGAGAGTTGCAGCAGTTGCACTTCTGGAAACCAATTTAGTTTTGCTTAACACACTGCCTTGCACCACCATTATCTTCATCTTCTACTACAGGTTAGAACGAGTCAGCCAGGGAAATTCCTGGAAGCAAAATCAAACCAAAATAAAAAACATATCAGAATGGACAAACAGTAAGAGGAACTGGATACAAATACATATTAACTACCAGATGGAATCCACAGGAAATAAAGACTGCTTAAACACATTTCATCTCATTTTATCAGGAATGGAAAGGAACAACAATAAATTCTGGAAACAGTCATTAAAGACACTATGCATTACTAATAACCAACAGAAACAAAATAAAAACAAACCCAAAAACAAGGAAAGCAGATAGCACTATGTAAAAACACCCATTCTCCTATCTCCCAAATCTAAAGACAGCCTTTCTGCTTTGGCACTATCTCTGCCTTCTCTGCAGTTTAAGTGATATTTCCTGAGGATTTCAGAGGCTTGCCCACATGAAGCTTGCAGAAAAAGAAAGGAAAACATATACATACCTGTTTCTTTCTGTCAGACTGTGGATCAATCATTACATTTATAAGAGAAGGTGTTTGCTTGTTAGTGACACTTGCTTTCAGAGCATTCTGCAATTCTTCTGGCGTTTTAACAAAGTATCCTTTACCTCCAAAGGCAGACATAATTTCCTCATAGTGTGAATTTGGCAGGAGAGAAACAGGAGGTACACTGTAACGAAAAGGAAAATTGCTGATTAATGCCAGGGGAGGATTGCCAGACTGACCAATTTTAATTACTTCAGCACTGATTTTAAAGTGTAAGACGGTAATTGTGCTGGCCTGATGAATTCTTCTGGGCTGGAAGAACTATGTTTCCTTTACCACTTGAGCTAGGTTTATAGGGTAGCATAATGATTTTAATCTTCTGGAGACATTCCTGAACAAAGATTTAGCCTAGTTCTCTTGGTACAGAGATATCAGCCCCAGAAGCCCAGTGCAAACTCAGAACACCAGTCTCAGGTAATTTTGGAGACTATCATGATTTTGGAGGTTAACCCACTATGAACTCTGTACTGTGTGGCCTGAACTGCTGCAGGAACCTGAGACAACTAATAGAGAGTCATCTCTCTGCTGCACTGTTGTGTAAACAATAGTCTGGAATTAGGTTGGTTGCTTGCTTTTGGTAACTGTTTCTTATTTATGTGAACTTAGCCTAGGACTAAGTTCACTTTATGAAAAATACCAATCTGGGTCACAAAGCATTACAAGTGAAGAGAATGTCCATTTTGGTCACTTCTTCCTTAACAGGACATACTTTGAAGATGCTCACCATGTAGCAGGATCTCCAAACTTTAACATCTCCTTCCATGCATCTTCATCCAAACCAGTGTAAATCCCATTGTTGTTTACTATGATAATCAGGATTGGCAAGTTGTATCTACAAAAAGATGCATTTGGAAGAATTCTGAAATACTTGCACCTTTCTGTAAGGTGTTGAAAGTGTTACTTTTCCTTAAAAGTAAAATAAATTTTAAAAAAAATCACTTCCATATGAAATTATCTGCTCATCACTGGTAACACACTATGTCAACACAGCATAAAAACAACCATGTATATTTTTTGGCTTGTTTTCACGTGCTTTTAAGAGTACCCCATATAACAGCAGCGTCCTTGGCCTTCTAGGGCCTGGAGAACAAGCCTTA
>VZTL01001747.1:0-11554 GCA_013400535.1 Scopus umbretta
GTAGAAGATGCTTCATAACATATGTCTGACGACTACTTAAGATTCACGGTGGCTGGTGCCAGGGAGACAGGATACAAACACTGCATCTCTTTGTGTCAGCAAGTCCAGTGTCACTATGGATGCAGGAGACATTAATTCCAAGGGGAGAGCAGTGCCAACTTTTCTCAAAGGAATCCCTTCAACAGCTCCTTCACTTAGGTAGTTATGAAGTTCAGTTTCCAATGAAAGTTGCTGCCTCCTGGCATTACCTCTGCTTCATTAAATAAGGAGGCAGTTATTTGGGCAGTTACAGTCTACAAGGCCTGCAGAAAGGCAGGAGGAAGAGCCCAAAGTCATGGTGACTAGCACTACTCATTTCTGAAACGCAGCTTGAGAAACTGAGGAGAAACATACGTGACAGAATATAACGAGCACTTATGAGAGTAATTCGAATGGATGGCTAATGGCCAGAGCTCTGGCACGTTCTATTAAAAATCAACCAGGGAAACCAAAGAAGTGAATTTCCTGCATATCATGGGATGCTGCACAAAAGACATTGTATGCCAGACACATAGGGATGGAAAGCTGGCACAAGATGTGCAAGGATGCTTGAGATTCCTATTCAGATCAGGCATGAACATTACCACTGAAGATAGAGCACCAAATATGCATTATCGCTGCAGAAAGCAGAATGCAAATAACCCCTGAAATCACAGGAGATTCCTGGTCCTCTTTTGCCTAACGTTGATGCAGATCTATCAGAATTACAGATTCAGTTGGGGAAAAAATAAACCTTAGTGGAACGCTCATTTTTATGCTGCCCAGCTAGTAATTCAATGGCCCACTGTACGTAGCAAGCAGACTTCAGACAGACTCTAGGAGCAGTTCAGTTAAGATAATGGATCACAATTCAGGAAAGGCTCATTCTGATAATTTTGTGGATTTATCAGTTTAAACACACAGTACAAAATTCTAGCTGAAGACTATGAATAGGAAGAGCTTAATTTGATAAAAAGGACTTGAGAGTTTGCAGGGGCCCTTACTCTTCCTTACTAGGTCATTGTAGAATGTTTTAAAATCTTGAGAGGTATCACCACACTTACAGCCTCATGAACAGAAAAAAGCCAAAAAGCTCACTGCCAAAGAGCACTTGAAGCAAAACCAGTCAATCTAGAAGCATTTATGTTTCTATACTAGATACTGTACAGTGATATTAAAAAAAAAGTTCCTGACCTCAAATGCCAATTACAATCTGAGAGTGGGATTTCTGTGATTTAACTTAAGCTGTCAAAAAAGTAAGCATCTAGCGTAAGCTATTTGCCTGTGCTCCCTCAATAATCAGTGGAAAGAGACAGGCATCTCCAGGGAAAAATTCTTCTCATTCTGGGTAACAGGATGAATCACGCTCTGGGGACAGCATGTTTCCAACAGCTATAAAAGGTATCTAGATGATTCCCTTGCCAATTGAAGCTTAGATTAGCTGGAAAAGCAGACCAGATTTTGGGTACACCGGCACACCAGTCCTTCTTTTGAGCTGAAAACAGAAATGGGGTTCATGTTCCCAGCATCCTGCCGCTTAATCTAACAGTACTAGTTGGTCGATTAAAGCATACTGCCTTACAAACTTTCTTTCTTACGTATTAGACTATCATAGATAAAACTCTACCATCAACGAGATGCCAAAGTGTTAGATCTAAAGTTGAATGGGATGAATCTCATCCCAGGACACATGAAGAGTGGCATCATGGCACCAGATGAGTTACGTACCTGAAATGTTTTTTCCCCATCACTGCTTAAAAAAGGATTCTGGATACCTAGATCAGGTATTGCTATACACATCTGATAAACAGACAATTGTCAGGACAGAGGAACCCTCCCAAAAATTGACGGGTGGGTGCCATTTATTCTCCGGTAAGTGCAATGAACGCACTCCAATCCCAGCTGAACAACAAACTGACTTGTGCACTCCTGTCCCTCCACATTGCATACTGCCTCCCGCTCACAGGTTTTGGTCCAGGAACAGCTGTTTTCCTCAGACAATGAAACACTCTGGAGAAAGTCAAATAAAACCCCTTTCTATGATGCTGCATGAATACTCTTTTATAAGGGGAAATGAGGGGTGCCACTAAGACAGACATTTAGGGAAAAGCTCCAGTCAAATCTACCAGCCATTAGGCCATGTCGGGAATGTTGTAACAGCCTCGTGAAAGATCCTGCTTAGTCTCTTTCATACAGTGGCTCTTAATAATGAGCATATAATAAATGTACAGTCTGGAGGAATTTACTATACAGTATCCAATTGGATTTATATAGTCATAAACTTCTACAGCACTGCTTCTATGATTTACAACAGTCTCTACTAATTATGAAACTATGCCTGGATTTGAGATGTAAAAGGCAAATATTACCAGACTGGTTGTACAGTGATACTATACAAATGCACATTTGCCACAGCAATTTTGAATTGCTTGTTAACAGAGAACCACTGCAAATAACCGTGTATTTTAGCCTGCTCTTATGAAAAGCACCAAAAGCAGAAACCTTGGAAGTTTGTAGGATGGGGTTTCATTGTGATGGAATGTAGAGACAAGGGAAGGAGTGGGGAGCAGATAGTCCATGGACCCCATCAATGAAGCTTCCGCTACCTTCTGCCTGGATTGTAGGGGACTGGACTTGGTGGCTTACCTGACCCCTTCCCAAATCTATACTTCTGATTTCCTGAAATGAAACCACTATAGGAAATACTGTAACTTACTGTAGGACAAGCCTCTCATGACCTAAATGGATATAGAAGGATATTTACTTCACAGAAGTTTTCCAGCACAGACATTCAATTTTGCGGTTACTCGGCATAGTAAATAATTATTTCAGAAAGCACTGTATGTCATTAATTGGAATTACCTGGGCATCGTGGGCAGCACAGCTGGGGTACATGCACAGGGGAAGGACAGTGTAGACTTGGGCATCTTATTCTGCTGCACAGCACATTTCCATTCTGCAGGTGGAACATAATACAATACTTGAATGAAACGGGCTGTCTTACCAATTTCTGTGTTCTCTATTCTGCATCTAGATATTTTAAAAACAAGTGCCTTTTTGCAGCATTCTGATTTCTCTCACAGCAGGGTAAGACCAGACTACTTTTACTGCCTCTGAATTCATGCTGGAGGTCAGAGTGTATCAGAAATCCATACAAACCTTAAAATCAGAGGAAGTGCCAGCAGTCTTCATCTGTGTTTTCCTTTTGAGCAGATTATGCTTAGGAATTGCATTTCCAAAACTAAGACACAGATAATGAATGGTAGGTCTCTGAGATATCTCCTACTGAGGATTAGTTCAAGACCGCAAGAAACAATAGCATCTGTAATTGTTCCTGAAAACTGTGGAGATTCTTTTGTTTTCATTTTATGGGTTCCCCAGTAGACAAAAAACATCAGCTGGTAAGTAGCCATTTTTCTAAGAAATACGAGCAAGTCTTCGGAGTAGCGTTCATTATTCATGTCATTAACATAATATTCTATTTGACCACACTTAAGTTTGATTTATAATTAAAACACAGGGAATTTTCATTCTCCAGTGTCTGTAACCAGAAAAGACTATCCATTTCATATTCCCGTTTCCCATCTATAATTCATCCTCCTAGTTTAGCTCTTGAGTTGCTCATGTTTATAGCAAGAAAGATCTTTCAGTATGAACACTGATACTATGCTATGACTGTAGTTTTAGGTGGTGTCAGGAATAAACCCACTTCATTTTCATATGCCTTCTGGAGCACTGAAATGCTTCCAGTGGAGGTGCAGGCTTCCTTAGATAGCGTATGTATAGGCTTTTCTAGCCATCTTTTTCAAAATAATCCATTGACTCCTGAATATCTGCAGACCACAGGCTGGAATCATACTGTTAGATCACTGCTACCCATGGAGGACATTTGTGCACCTGCTTTGGAAAGAGACACTAAATCTCAGGTATCAGGTATCGTCATCTGTTTCCAATGATGGTTGAAATTAACTGGTTTTATAGAGGAGGAGCAAATTTTAGGCTGTAGATTCTTTGCAGGATAGGGACTATCACTGGTCTGCACAGCTCCTTGCCCAGTAGACCATCATCTGAGAGCCTGTGAAGCACTACTATAGAAGAAAGGCTTTGCTGGCCTGGCTCCACGTTGTTTACTTGACCTGTTCCATGGCCTCACTCCCTTTTTAATTATTCATCCTGTGAAATCTCCTGAGGTGAATGTTTACTTTCTGTGCATGATCTGTGTGATAAAATTTCTGCAGGTCTACTTCCCTCCTCAGTGCTGCCTGTAGTACTCCACTGTTTGCAGCAGGACACAACCATTTAACTGATCTTGTGCTTGGTAAGACTGATTTTATGCTTAGCTATTTGGGAGACCAAGTCCTACTGACTAGAGAAGGACCTAAGCTCCTGTAGGCCTCTGTGAGTCAGGGCCAGGGTTAGCATTTCTCCATCAGAAACCCAAAGAGAAACGACGCCTCTCTCTTCCTGAGCTGCGTTACCAGTGCTAAGGGCGGAGAGCATTCAGTGTAGCCCTTAAAGTCTGCAGATCTGACTACGAACGCAGGCAAAAAGCTGCCGTATTTTAGAGAGTAAAATAAGGATCTGACAAATTGCGAGTGCTCCAGTTTACCTGACAGTAACAGTCAACGGTCTGCGCTGTGTATTGGGGGCAGAGAGGAGAGGTTGTAAAAGAAAGGGGGAACAGGGTGAGAACACTGAATTACGTTTAGTTTATTCTGGTTTAAGCATGTAAATTAGAACTTGTAAAAACATAATACTAAATACACTCAAAACCAGGCAGGCTTTTTTTTTTTTTTTTTAATCCCAGGCTGAATAATTTGTCCTCTAGTTAGGTAATTTGTTGTGCCTTTTTCTTAAACATTGGAAGTGTGCACGGGGGGGGATGGATGGACAGACTGTTTAGAGATGGAACAGAGATCTTGGTCTGTTGTCTGGCTGACATGACTTGTTTTGTGCAGAGGTCATACGCATCATGATGTTTAAAGCAAGCAAAGAAATTGTGGTCGCACTGGTGATGAAGGCCCCTGGGGATTTTTTTGCTTTTCTCTGCAGTGTGAAGGAGTCGGTTGCTGCTTCAGACTCTGTACATAACCTTTGCCTAATGGATCTACTGCCAGGGAATCACGAGTGGGCCACACTTAGGTCTCTCCTACTTGTTGTCTGTGGCACACTTAAGTTTCATTTTTTATGCTGTAATATTTGGCTTAAGGTCTGTGCTTGTGCTATGTCATGGCATGTTTACTAATGCTTTATCTAGCCTTAATTTTGTTGGAATTATAAATTATTGAGAGATTCCTGATGATCTGGAGCTTTTACTGTAGGTTGGCATTCCGAGGGCATTTCTTTTGGCCAGGACAAAGCTCAAATGAATGGCTGGATGCTGCAGTTGTTATCTGGAGTCTTCCTTCCAGGCAACAAGAGCCACGTCTCAGAGATCCCTCACCATCATCACTGCTGAAATAACCCCAAGTTATATTTTGCACCCCCAGGGTACAACAAGGGTAAAAGAGAGCAAACAAGGAAGTAGAGTCCAGAACCACTTCTGAGCTGCAGGTACTGATAATTACCACGAGCAGATCCCCTCTTTACTAACCTTGTTGCCCTGATCTGCCGCTCTGGTCTTCCATGCCCATGTGCGAGGGAAAGAAATGAAACGTACTCCATTTGTTGGAGCCTCGCAGTGCATGGGTATGCCTAGATCACAGCAGTGCTGGTCTCTGAGGAGCACTCCATGCACTTTCCCATCCCTCCAGACCGTCTAACATCTTCCTAAAAATCATTGAGCAATGATTTGTATCCAGTTCTCTAGGGTTTGCAGTGAATTTCATCCTCACCCAAGACACAGCCTTCCAGCAATTTAATGAGCGTTTTGCCACACATGGACTCTGAGGGAGTTTTCAACTTTGCGTATAGATCAGCAAAAGTGAGTGGAAAATCCTTTTTGCTATAACCAGGGACTTTTCCTTTTCTTCTTACTGCATTGCTTTTTCTCTTATGATGCATTCTGCTGCACAGATCTGAGATGCAGCCAAGCTTGTAGGACTACTGTTTGTGCATCTCTGCACTAAACTGTAGTAGCAGATCCTTCACAGCAAATGCTGCACGGGGGCCAAATATTTTACACTTGCAGGGGGGAAATAGCCCAGAAAACACTCTTCTGCATTCAATACAGCAGACAAAACTCAGCATCTGGAGTGTCTCCTGTGTTAATGATCAAGATCCCTTATTGCTTAGCTATTTTAAAGTACTCCAAGGGACATACTCTGCCCTCGATTTCCTGCCCCCTGCAGCTGTATATAACGTACTTAGGGGATCTATGACTGCTGCGTCTTTGTATCAGGCATCAACTGATGGTAGCCAAGGACCTGTCCTTTCACGTCCTACCCAATTCTCTCTGCTCTCCATACCCTGTTCTCATTCTTGATCATCGCATTCTTCTTTCATAGATTTTTACAAACGGTTATATCCAAGCCTGTTCCCTCAGCGCTTTAAGGCAGCAGATGCTTTGACTGTGGAAATGCCTCTGAAGATGTGGGCACTGTACATAGATCAAAACACTACCAAATTCAGGTTCAGCGTAATCGTCCATATCGATGGAACTGCAAGGATTATATCTAGGTAGTGGGGTCCAATTATTCAAGATGCAATGCTCAGTATTGACAAAGCTTCTGGCTAGTTAAGGAGCTGTTTTGTCTACCCCATGCAAGTATTTTTTGCCAGTATTGGCCTTCTCCGTTAAAGTTTTCCCTTTACTAGGATCACCTGCCTCTATTTCCTGCAGCACGATCAGGACCCACTAGTGAAAACAGGTTTGGGCTTTGTCAAATTGTAGATACGACATAAAGAATTCTAGTCAATTAAGCAAGTAGAAGAAGTTGTAGGATCAATAACTCCGCAGTCCTACCTCTGAGCAAAGACAATTAACGCAGTAAACGAGGCCATAGGGTTCCAGATAAGGATGCCATCTTTCTCCTACACGATACTTCTTATCTTGAAACACACAGTATGTATCTGAATCTGTAAAACAGTGAAGAATTGAAAGAGTTATGAACAAAGGTTCCCATTCCATGCTTAGGAAGTGTTTTTAGGTGTACATTGTCTTCTGTAAACTATTTTTTCTTTCCCTGGAGAATCACACCACAGAAATGCCCTTGATTTCATGTGCTGTTGTTTCTAACCTTCCAAACCAAAATAAATGACATGGCCTCCCACCTTCCCAAAATTGCAGCTCCTGAAATAGCTGACAAAATGGCTTTCATATAGGGTGTGTTTATCCTTTCACCTGCAAAAGCACAGGCTAAGATCCCATTTAGGTAACAAAATTAAAGTCCTCGATTGCTCAGAGAGGTTTGTAGGAAACAAAACCTTTTCACTGCAAAACCAAAGCAACTGGCTCAACTCAGGAAAATCCCAGGTTGTACAGCAGAGAGATTCTGAACAAGGGGACTGCAGAAGGAAGACAAATGCACTGTATTTACACTGCATGTTTGCTATCTCCATATTTTAACAACCTAATAAAAAAGAAGTTTGTCCTAGTATTTCAGAACAATTTGTGCTGACTTACATACCCATCAGCATTCAAAACATTTTAAGATCTTTCTGTTCATTAAGCACTTCTAATCTTGCAGATGGAGTTTTGCATCTACCTATCAGACATTACTGCCCTGTCTCTCCTTGTCACATTATGGTTTCGCACTGAAAACTCAAACCTCTTCAATAAAAGGGTGCTTCCCATGTGTTTCCATGAGAGAAGTCCTTCCTGTCGTCTTAATGATGTCCAAATTCAGCTTAATTCATCACCCTCAGTATAAATGATACTTCAGGGTATCAAACAAAATACCTGTCCTCCAAGTGATAATCCAAGCAAGGGACATTCTTTACATTTACTGGGCTAAAAAAAGGTAGCAAGAAGTAGGGATTATTAGTAGCAACTGTGAAGCGATCTGCTTTCACTTCACACAAAAGCATGACAAATGAAATGCAGGATCTGAAAAAGCAGACGGCTGAAGTGGAGTTTGATAATGTCTCACACTGTGCTTTCTTTGAGCTGGGATACCTGCACATTTTCTTGTAAGTTCAGTGAGGAAGACGGCCTTTTTGGAACTCACTCTCTTTTTTTTTTTTTTTTTTTTTTTCCCCCTTTTTTTTTTTTTTTTTTTTTTTTTCCCCCTCTTTTATTTTCTTTGCATCTACCTCCTGAGAAGCAAAAGCTGCTGATACAGAGGCTGAAAATTTTAACTACTTCTCAAGGGCAAACAATGTCTCTTGTAAGAAGGCAGCCAAAACCTAGGCTGTGCAGGTGAGGAGAGCATTCCAGAGAGCTAGTGACAAGGCTGTAGCAGTCCGTAACTCCTAGACTTATCTGGGCAGTTATGCCTCCTTGCCATGCTTTCTGAAATGTGTTAACATCTCCCATGGATGACAGGCTTTGTAGAAATATTCCCTTTGTTTTGTTTGTATTCTTTTCAATTCTTCTCAAGTTTTTGAAAGTGCTTGAGACTCTTAATTTTCTCAAAGGATGTATGTGATCCAGTTCATATGAGGTTGTTTTTGGAACACAACAGAACAGTCTTGGACAAACTTTACACTAGCTGAAAACGTCAGCACAATAGTCTTACACATGGGACAAAATCCAGATAATCCGTCAGATGTTTACAGAGGTCACTAAAATGGAATCAAGCACTCCCCTGATTCAGGATATTTGAAATAAAACAGGTTCTAAAATTGATGTGTTATGTTCTTTATGATGCAGTGAAACCTGTACAGCTTCAGGAAAATGTGCCCCAAACATTGGTGTGACCTGATTCTACTAAATGTAGGATTAGAAGGAGGAAGAATGTTAGAAGGTTTTGAACGCAGTTCCACAGTTTAGGACATTCTTGTTTGAAGCTGTTTTCTGAACCACACCTGTCAAACAGAAGGAAAATGTCAAATTTGGGTGAATGTGACAGCTTTGTTTGAAGTCTACTTACGTTTCACTTGTTCTAGTTTACCACCATCTATGAAAAGGAGACAGAGCACACCAAGAAAGATAAAATGAAAATCCTCCAATATCCACTTTTTTCTCATCTTTATCAACAAAAGGAAAAGAGAGGGCTTCCAAAGTAGAGAATGTTGAGCTGTTGGAAAGAAAAGATTAGATTAATTAAACTAAAATCCTGTAAGATACTTAAATTCTCTGACATGGTTTCATCCAGCACACAGAAATCCTAAGCGGCGAGAACTAAACAATCGGTCTATATCACGGATTTTCATTTCATGGAAACATCTTTGGCTTCAGATCATTTCATTTTTGGAAAAGGGGCCACATTCCCGTTCACGAAAGCGGAAAACTGGGTATTACTTCTAATAAAGTCCTTATTTTATTCCAAAGCAGAGTAATCTGGCAAGTAAGCAATCTAAATTCTTGAAGTTCTCTTTCACAAGAAACTAGTTTAGGAGATTTTCTTGCAGAGCATCTCTTTTGGATGTAACTTAGGAAATACAGGTGTCAGCTGTACCATGTTTGCTTCATCGCAAAATTAACCTTGGGTATACCTGGTGTCTTGGCCCTGCACTACGGAAACCCACGCGTAGGGGGAAACGCTGGCCATGCTGCAGTCCATGGGAGTTTTCCTCGCTGCATCTAACAGGCTTCCACCACTATTCCATTCACCCCTCCTCCCCTCTCCCAACTACCATTGTTCTGGGATGGTGTATAATTAATTTTTCTAGAGTTAACCCTTCCGTTGCCTTGGTATCTGAAAGCAGAATGGCGGCAGGACACGTCATCTTCATTCTTGTGGATCTTTGATGGCAAAATCTTGCCTGTGGAGCAAAGCTTAATGTATTCTTCTCTGTGCGGCGCAGAGACGGTATCGTACCTGCTGCCTGCGCCTTTCTGTTTACCTTTTCCTCATTTTTAAAAGGTGAATTATTTTATAATGAAAAAACCACGTGAGAAAATAATTCACTAAAGTGGAATTTCTTTATCTTTGATAGCCAACCTAAGATTCTAAATTGAGAAGTATGTTGATGCTGTAGTGTTTATCAGAATTCATTGCAAAAGTCTTCTCTTCCTGGAGTACATTTGTCCATAGTTTACAATATTGGAAAGGTTGGGGTTTGATTTTAAGAGTTTTGATGTGGATTCACAATTAGTTGTACAAAAGTTTAAAAAAAAAATAAATTCACCATTGGAAAAATAAACAATCTGCCTTGTTAACTAATTGGACCTCTTCATGTAAATGATTTCATGTAAACAATAGAACTGTACATGAATATGTTTCAGCTCACAGATAACCAAAGCAGGAATGATAATTTATATATGTATATTCCAAATTAAGCAGTGGATAACTTACAGAAATTAACTAAGCAGTAAGTTAACAACCACTTAAAAAGAAAATCTTCCTATTAAGACTGTTGCGATCTAGGCTACTGTAACAAAGGGTGGGCGATCTGATTTTATCAGTTTTTATTGCCTTTACTGTTTAAGGGTTCTCTACTCTACGTTCCCAAACCACAACCAAAATGGACATCTTCCTTAACTAATCAAATCCATGCAACTACTCTGTCTCCACTCAGTAAGCTCATTCAAAATAATGCATATTGCATCTGAAAACATTCAAAAAACCAACGCTAGTTTAAAAGCACACTCCCTATGCAGTAACAAAATAAAACTTTCCATTTATTTTGGAAGCTGAGAATAATATTCCAATTTCAGAAGAAAAGTGTAAGTCATTCTTTCCTTTCAATGTGTTCAAATCACAAAGGACATTTTTAAGCCGAACAACCTCTTAAAAACTTGTTTAAAATTAAAACCTGGTAATTTAGTCCCGGGACATCGTGCCTGCGTTGGGAACAACCGTAGCACATCACCGGGACTAGCAGAAACGCGAATGTTGAAACGTTTCGGCCTTCCTGGGGGTTGCTTAAGCAAACAGCACTTGTAAATGGAGCACAACTGCCCTTTGTGCAGCCCTTTACCTGTTGGCTAGATTGGTTAGTTGGAACAGAAGGGCTCGAAAATCCATCCATGTTAACCGCCAGGTCTTCAAAAGGAGGAACATTTCAAAACTTGGACGGCTTACGCTCAGAAATGCCGCACGGCAGCGCGGAACGGAGGAGTTAATAACAGAAATGGGATGGGGACTTTTGATGTCTGTCTTAATTCTCTTTAATTTCTGTATTGTTGTTACTCCAAATATAAACACATACTTTTCACTGTTAGCACACTCCCTTTATTTCCCCAAAGGGCAACGTCCTAAAAATATGCCTGGATTTAAATAATAATCTCCGTTTGGATTAACCTGTTAATTATTGGTGTGGTTTCTGCTTCGCAGAAACAATGAAAGCGATCCCCTCCGCCACCAACCGCCGGCCGAGGGCCGCCGGGCGGCTCTGCGCCCCACGCCGGCAACCGCGGCGGCGACGGCCGGCCGGCGATTCCCGATTAACGCCAAAAAATGAAGAAGAAAAAGGACAAAACCGCCCCAGGCGGCGGGGCAGCGGCCGGGCGGCAGCGCTGGCGGCCGGGGGTGCCGGGGTGCCGTGGAGC
>VZTL01001748.1:10413-24250 GCA_013400535.1 Scopus umbretta
CAACAAGGGATGGAGATCCTCCTTGGCTCCTTTTTTGCTAATAATGTACTTGTAGAATCTCTTTTTATTATCTGTTACAGCAGTGGCCAGATTGAGTTCTAGCCAGGCTTTTGCCTTTCTAATTTCCTCTCTGCATGACCTAACGAGATCCCTGTACTCTTCTTGAGTTGCCTTCCCCTTCTTCCAAAGGTAGTAAACTCTCCTTTTTTTCCTGAGTTCCACCAAAAGCTCCCTGTTCAGCCACGCTGGTTGCCTGGTTCGTCTTATGGCACATGGGGACAGCCTGCTTCTGCGCCCCTAAGACTTCCTTCTTGAATGACGCCCAGTTTTCCTGGACCCCTTTGCCCTTCAGGACTGCCTCCCAAGGGACTCTCTCAACCAGTGTCCTGAACAGGCCAAAAAAGATCAGTAACTTCTGGGCTGATCTAATCCAGCTATCTGGGCACTGTATTAGTAGAGAGGAGTATATAAAAGTTAGTACTGAAGGTGTCTTGACCCTTATCTTCTGTATAGCCAATTCTTGTTTGGTGCATCTTGTGAAGAGCAAAGATATTCCAAAGAGCCCTGACCTTTCAGTAAATACAGTTCATAATTTAGATGAAAAACATGTTTGCTTAAACTTTTGAGTGTCACGGATTGTGAAAAGAAGGCAGCCCTTCACAGAAAGGAGTAAACCTTTTGTAGTTCACTGATTACAGCCTGCAGCACAGTATTCTTCATGGAGTGAGAGTTTCTTCTTTACTCCGGGCTGTTTATTTGTATAGAGATAGCAGCTGTGGGATTGAAATTCCATGCAGTATATGTATGTATGCAAATGCAGATGCTTTGTGACACAGAAGGCAAGAGATGACAAGCGGATGCAGCTAACACCCATGAAGGAAAAAAGTAATAGTGATAGGGTTGTAAGAGGTCACAACAGACTGCTGCTTTACATGAAAAAGATGGGGTTTAGGAAGAGAGTTTAGAGAGCTCCTTGCAAGCACAACTTAGTATTCTTGCATGAACTCTTAATGTTCATGCAGCAGGGAATAATGTCCAAAGCAGCGTTCGAGTTGTTTATTGTTATTTTGCTCTGCATTCTGACACTTAGTACCAGTCACCCTGGACTCTTTCTGGTTTTACTGTCATGAATTTAGACATTTCTGAGTGTAGACAAGCAGAAGACAAAAGGCCATTCTGTTTTGTTCCTGGTGCTCTTTCACAGTTCACTTCCTCTGGAGATAGTTCAAAAGACACACTGCAGCAGAAGACTCAGGACAAGGCAAGAAAGCCGAATGGGTTTTGTCCACTAGTTTACTAAGAGTCTCTGGGCATATAATTTAACTTTACAGTTGTAAAATGTGAGCTGTTACCAGTGGATGAGGATTGATTAGATGACTGAAAAAATCATCTGGATAGCGCTTCAGAAGATCCTGCTTTTTAACACTGTGTGACTCTAAAGTCACTTATCCTATCTAAGTAATGAATTTGATAGACAGTTCCTTCTGTGAAGAGCTTTAGGCCTTGTGAGTAAAAAGCACTGTATAAACATCAACTGCTGCTATCGATAATTTTAGATGTTCACATTCTTCTCCCTTTTTGTGGGCAAAAGCGTGCACTTACAAGTTTCTGGAAGACTTAGGGTAACATGATCGGTGCTGAATTCATGTGATCACTTGCTGTGCAACTATCTTAGAGAAAGTACAGGCTCTTCTTACGTTGTATCCTTCTCCTCTCCATGCAGCGTCCCATCATCTCGATCTGTTGGGGTCACAGGGATTCACGCCTGCTGATGGCTTCCGGACCTGCATTGTATGTTGTCAGAGTCGAGCACAGGGTCTCCAGTCTGCAGCTGCTGTGCCAGCAGACCATCGCTAGCTGTCTGCGGGATGACAAGGATATCAGCAAACTGACCCTGCCCCCTCGGCTCTGCTCGTACCTCACCACTGCCTTTATACCAACAATCAAGGTAAAATGAAAGCAACGTGTGTGTGTGAGGAAGAGGAAAGGGTTGCTTGATTTTCCCCCCATGGTGTTCCTAAGTGACAATGGATAAGTTTTATGATATTATAATTATAATAATTATAATTTTAAAAGCTTGATTAAGGGTCACTTGTGTCCTCTTCCAAGAGCCCACAGATCCATTTGGTGCCTATTAAAATCTGAAAAGAAGGCTCGCACGTGCTGATCTGCATTACTCCATGGGGATGGCCTTTCCAAGGACATCTCAAGGATAAAATATGCTGGTGTACTGGCAAGTCACAAAGACTTCTGAAGAAGCTCATGCTGATGATAATACTGTGTCACAGTTATAAGAGAGATTCACAATGGTAAAACTGTTGCCTTCCTACTTGTTCCATGAGTCCTTATATTGCCAGGGAAGTTATACTTAAGACCTGTAGCTGCCCAATTATTTCTACTGACAGTGAGTTCTGTTAACCTTACTGCTCCAACAGTGCTTTGGAAAAATGAACCAGATATTACGCTTTTTTCCTGTACCACTAACAGAGCCAACTGCTCAGCCCCTTTGATTCATGGCTTTGCCCTCAGTCACATCTCAGGATTTCCATACTCTTTATCACAGCCTATAAACCACAGCATTAGCTGGTAAATGCCCTCCATTCAAACATATTTTTGTGTTACGTATTTTTTGTGTAGGTGTTACAGCATTCTCTTGAGCCCAGTTTCAGGTCCTTGTTAAAACAATGCAGAGGTAGAATAACTAATTTGAAATTGGGGGAGTTGGCCCATCTTAAATGAGAACAAATTATGCCTATAAAATAAGGATTCAGCACAGTTCCATTTGGGTACTACTAATCAGGGCAATTTGTGCAACTGTGAAACATTTCATTTGCCAGAGAAGAGCAAATGCCTTGCTGTAATCATAACTCCTTGATCTCCAAAGATGCAGAGCATTTAACAGACCAGTGGCTCTCAGTTCTTTCTAGCATGCCTACTTCTCCCCAGGATGCTTTCCATTCTGTCCCAGAGCCACCCCTGCAGCTCTCTAGAGCATCAATGATGCTTGCTTGGCTGTTAGGAAAAGCAGGGGAGGGGAGAGAGAGGGGATGGGATGGGTTGAGATAGGATGGGATGAAGGTAGCAGTTGGCTGTAGCAGGGCTGGGAGCCATGACGGGGATCAGAGAGGCAGTCAGTACAGGAGCATGTCATCACCGACAACCCTTCTGTCACCTCCAAGAGGGAATGCCAGGGTGGGGAGCGGTCACAGGGCTGCATACCTGAGAGGCTGAAGCAGGGTTCCCAGAGGCCACATGCCCCTGCTGTTTCATGGGTGTTTCTGGAGCCTCCTCAGCACTGCTTTGTAGTTTGCCCTGGCTCTCCCCCAGCCACACACTCCCACCTACATTGTCAGGCATGCCTCCAGTGCCTGGCGAGGCATCCTCTTTCCTGCAGACATCCCTTTTTGCGCTTCAGCTTGAGGACTACATTATAGATCACTGCTCAAACCATATCCCTCTTGCCAGGTTACAGAGGCTCCTTTTTCCCCCTACTTTTTTTTTCCTTGTACTTTCATTCTGAAAGAAACTGTGTTGACTTATACACTTCAGTAGTATTTATGTCATACAGACTATATCATCCTAGACAAAAGTAGTCCAACTACTTCAGGACTGAGCTTTTCATGGATTAATACAGTGTGCTGGCAAGCAGGGCAAAGTAACCAACCCTGAGCTTTGTGCTCGCATTTCTCCACATTGCACACAAATAGGCCGTCAGCAAAGATGGGTCACGTGCTTGGAAGTGATATAAGAAGTACAAGCTTCTTCCAGAGATGACAGTATTGTAGCATAGTGGCATAGCATGTACCAATACTAACCAGGAATGGGAACCTGAGCGGCCAAGTTCTCATGGAGGGCCAGCAAGAGACAAGATACTCTGAGACTTAGGCTTGACCACATTATCCAAGTTAACAGAGAAGTTTGTGACTGAGCCAGGACTTGAAGACAAGTCTGTTGTCTAATTCAGTGCCTAACTACAGGTCCAACCTTCCTTTTCGATGTAACTAGTTTTAGTTTTCTATGTACAGCTGCTTTTGACCTAACTAAATAATACACAGTCACTCTGTCTTACATGTGGGTCCTGCATAACTCACGCAGTGACCTGTACTGATCTTGCCTGCCAGGTTAGAGTTGGGTTCAAATTCAGTTAGTTGTGTTGGGATTAAGCCATGACAGGAAAAAAAAAACAAACAATAACCTACAGGAAACTTTTTCTTTCCTTCCTTCATTTAATTAAGCCTCCTATCCCAGACCCAAACAATATGAGAGATTTTGTCAGCTACCCAACAGCTGGTAACGAACGGCTTCACTGCACGATGAAGCGGACAGAAGATGACCCAGAGGTTGGTGGTCCATGTTATACTCTGTACCTGGAATACCTTGGGGGACTGGTGCCTATCCTGAAAGGACGTCGTATCAGCAAGCTGCGGCCAGAGTTTGTCATCATGGATCCTAAAACAGATGGAAAAGCAGGTAGAATTGAATTGTTGCTCTGTGTAAAAAATGATGTAGAAATATTTTAGATATTAAATCCTCAAGTGTTAAAGAAAATCTATATAAGCAACATGGAAGGTGGCATCTGATTTTTTTGTTTTCTGATGCAAAAAAAAATCTTTAGCTTACCCTAGGCTCAAGCCTCTGAAATTGTACCGTAATTTCTTTTTTACTTCTGTTTTACAAAAGGGAACTACTTGTATTTTGAATAGTGGCAAATAGATTGCTAATAAGCAGAAAATATTCTTTAGTCTCAATTTTGAAGCCAACTGACTGCTATTCACCCCTCTGAATCATGTTCACTTGAGTTTGAACCATTGGAAGTTCGGAGTTTACACTAGGCAGGGTGAAGAATGGTTAATTTTCTCTGAATAGTTTTATCTCAGCTGCTGCCTGTGGATCAGATTTATGCTTCTGATGGCTGATGGTTGTAATTGATACCAGTTTTCTGAAGCAGCACTTACGTTTTCTTGGGCCTGTCTTGATAGATGAAATCTACGGAAACAGCTTGATTTCCACTGTGATTGACAGCTGCAACTGCTCGGACTCCAGCGATATTGAACTGAGTGATGACTGGGCAGCAAAGAAATCTCCCAAAATCAGTCGAGCTAGCAAATCACCCAAACTCCCCAGGTAGTAATTTCTTGGATATTCCTTCTTCTTTTTCCCCAGGTTTTCTTCTTTTGTTTTCTTTTGTTTTTTTTAACACTGTCTTGACACCTCATAAAATTAAAAGCAAACTCCTTTGGACAGATAGGAGTCTTCTGGAGGAGTGGGGTCCTCTACAGTGTGCAGTTCTGTGGTGGTCTCAGAGATTGATGTTGAGGTGGACTTTGGGGAAGATTTTGGGGCAAAAGGTAATGGGAAACAACAGGGCACCACTTCTCCCCAAGCAGTCTCGAAGAAAGATTTTATAAACTCTCCCATCCCCGCCTCGGCCACATGTAAACTCTTGCCACCATAGGATATATTTTGTCCTTCAGACAATCTGTGTTTTTACCTCCTCTGTGCTTAGGGTCCCTGGTCTAGTTAAAGCCTTTATTTCCTCAGGGGTATTTTCAAATTCCTAAGTCCATACATAGGTGGCACAGATCCTGGCATAGGTGGCACTGCTGCTGTGATGTTGCAAGGGAGCCTCAACAAACAGATCTTCCTAAACACTGGGTTGAGGAGCTTCTGTAATGATAGGCAAAATAAGCTTATTGTTTGTCTGGTTGCTTTCTTGCCAGCTCTTCATTATATTCATTGCGTACATAGACAGAACACTCCACCTGCACAGAGCCTCACTGGTGTCTGTGATGTTTCTCGTAGGCACTGACATCTACCTGCCAGCTTCATGTTATGGGAATTGAGGCCCTGATGCCTTCTAGCTGCAGCTGGCACTTTTCCAAAGACCTTATATTATGAGCTTGTGATTATGAGGCAAAGCAAATGCATTCCTTTATATGCGAACATAATGTGTGAAATAGCAAAGTTTTAGTTTAGTAGTACCTGACAAAAGAACCATTGGTTCCTGAGCCTAAAACTGAAATGGCGCAGGCCAAACAACTATCCTACGTCCTTGGTTTTCCAAGACCATGCTTTTGCAATGTAACTTTTTTTTATTGTTTTTTCTACCAGTGAGCTTTTTCAGGTGCTTGATCTCTTATTCATGACTCCCTTTGTATAGTGGGAGGTAGGAATAACTTTTGGCTTAGAGTAAGAGCACTGGTGAAGTTTGTGGAGCCTTGGTTTGCTGTAATAATGTGGAGATCTGCCAGCAGAGGTGTCATGTTAAAATTTCTTGAGGCTTTGCTCAAAGTCTGCATAGGTGAAACAGCTCAGCCCAACACCTTTTATGGATTAGTGGAGGATATATCTGGCAGAACTGCTGTAAGCTTTGTTAAATGAATCAGAAAGCATCTGGTCAGAGTTACTGCAAGTGTGTCAGGCCTTATATATCTTTAAATTTGACCTGTTACTCCCCATCCTGCAGACTCTACAGTCATCATTAGTCACTTAGAGGACACTATACCAGTTGTCTTCATTACATCTTTACATTCAAAAACATTAATTCTGTGCATTTTTGTATGCCCATTGATAATTCTAATTATTGCTTTATATGCAGAATCAATATAGAAGCTCGCAAATCTCCAAAGATGTCACGAGCTGCACAGGAGATATCAAGATCACCAAGGTTACCGATAAGGAAACCTTCTATTGGTTCGCCAAGCCTAACCCGAAGAGAGTTTCCTTTAGAAGATATTACTCAGGTATTGTGTACATTGTTACCAGACCTGAGTCCAAATGCGTATCCTTCCAGAGGCAGGAAGTTGTGATATAGATCCAATGATCACCAGTAAATTTTTTTTTATTTAATTACAGTAACTGGATGGAACAACTAGAGAATTGCATCTTCCAGTTCAATGTTAATGTTTGAAAGTGTCAATGGAATATCGGGCATTGTTTGATAAATCCTGGCACCACTAACTTCTGTCAATGTGAATCCATGTGAGAGGTTTTATTCTAGGTGATGTTGTTGGCTGTTAGAAAGCATGTGTGAAAATGTTACTTACTCAGTTTCTCAGAGCTGTGCTAATGCCACCATAAGTCCTCTGCTTTGCTAGGAATTGCAGAGATATTGAAATGCTTGTTTCAGAGGGCCACATGTTCTCTGTTTCATAATTCATAGAATCATAGAATAGTTTGGATTGGAAGGGATCTTTAAATGTCATCTAGTCCAATGCCCCCTGCAATGAGCAGGGACATCTTCAGCTAGATCAGGAACATGGAATAGCCTTAATTGGAAGGAAGGCAAGGAACTAGCACTTTGTGCTCTTTGTGGTGTTCGTGGCCTGTGGGTAAATGAAACGTAACAGGCTGTAGAACTGTTTGGGTTACATATTTTATTAATACTGGCCTGCATTCTTTTAATGTTGTTTTGTTTCATTTCAGCTGTTTTTTTTCTGCTCTGTCTTTTCATTTTTTCCTTTATATTGAAACATTCTAGAGCACTTACATAGCAGCAGTAGGTAGGACCAAAAGTCTTCTGAGTAGAGAAGGAGACAGAGGCTTAGATCCTGCTCCTGTTATTGACAACGTAGCTCTTGGCCTTTGAGAAGATCTCTTGGTCTTTCAGACACATAATTTGATGACTGTGGAAGCAGTGGTTTGGGAAGCTGCTTTGGAAGCTCCAGGAAAAATATGTTTTTCATTATAAGCAATTAATTTCTGTCCTATGTAGTGCTCTATAAAGTGATTTGTAAGCATAGAACCAAAGGGCAGGGTGTATTACTTTCTGAAATACAGAATAGCCATGCTCTTGTTGTGCAGGAGAAGCAAGCGTCTGAAAACAGACCTATTCTCACTAAGCAGCCATCATGTTTTTCAGTTCTTCAACAGCTTTAATTAGCCTATGTGGCTGTTGTATACATCATTTCTGATGGTGTTCAGATATCAGAATGAGACTTCTTAATGACTGGGTATAACAGTTGCTACATAGGCACATTAGGCTGTTTCAATAAAATAAAAACAAGAGAAGCTGAAATCACTTGTGAGGCTTGATTGCTCTGCAGGTTTTTATTAGAGCTTGATACAGATTTTATTAGGTGAAAATGATCTTGTTTTTGCTTTGCAGCACAACTACCTTGCTCAGGTCACATCTAATATCTGGGGAACGAAATTTAAAATTGTGGGTTTGGCTGCTTTCCTACCAACTAATCTTGGTGCAGGTAAAAGTAAACTCTGTTGATTTTTTTGCATGTCAAACTCTTTCTAACAAAAAACAAATTTATGCCATGTGATTATTTTTAAGTGACCAAAAGGGTTCTTTAACACAGCACTTCTTTTCTGTGGACAGTAGAGATTAGATTTTATAAAATTCACTGTAACTGAAACAGATTAAAATCCATAAATACAGTAGTGAGGTGATCAATAAAATGTTAAAAGTCTCAGCTGTAATAAAAAAAAACAGTCAAGCCCAGACCTTTATTTTTACAGTTTATTTGCACAAAACCCAAACAAATAAAGAAAATTTTTGCAAGAAAACTGTAAAAATCACGGAGTTTAAATTAATGTAATAGAAATATTTTTAAAGCTCAGATTTTTATAGTCATTTAGCTACTAATTATACCAAAATAATGTTAAAAAGGCTCTTACAGCATCATGTTCAAGATTCTTCAAGTCAGTGCATAGCCTTATTCTATGGGTCTCTTGCTGGAGCATCAGTAAATTGGTAGCCTTCATTAAAAGTAGCAGTTGTCTAGTCTCTTGACCTTCTGTGTATGCCATTTGTCCCTAGATAGTCCTGTTGAAAGGAAGAAGGCTAAGTGAAGAACAGGGTACCACCTAGCAGAACTGAGCTCTGAATTGAAATATTAATGCAAGTATAGGAGTTTTACGAGCTCTTTGGAAAACTTGTTTTTTCCTGTGCTGCATTATATAGTTAGGTCAGGGCTACATAATGATGCCCTGGATGCTAAATTAGTTAAATAGATATCTTTTGTGGCTGTGTTGGCTACTGCTGGACAAGAGATGGAGTCCCAGCTACTGGGAGGAGGACCTTCTCTGGCCCAGCCTTCAGGCAAAGGTTGTTCTCTTAGGATGTTGTCACCCTGGGGACAACCAGTGCTACTACTGTAGAGCGGTGGCACCTTCTGCTTAATGAAGTGTTATAGAAACCCTCAGGTTTATTCCAGCCACTTTTTTTTTCAGTTTTTTGAATTTCTGACATCTCCATTTGCAATGATTTTCAAAAGATACTGTAAGAATGACCCTACTGTCTCAGACAGAGATTGTTCTAATTCTGTTATTATCAGTGACAGATACGTAGGGAAGGATATAAGTGTAGAGTAAGTGTCTGGTGATAGTTCCTTCAAATGTTCTCCCAGTCTCCAATGGTTTGGGTCCCAGGGACTTCCTGAGCCAGGCGAGGTTTCTTTTTGTGTAGTAATCCCCAAAAGATTTCTTTCCTGAGAGCTTTCCAGTTTTCCCCTAAACTCATATACGTTGGTAGCATCCTGTGGTGAAGAGTTCCACAAGTAGAATGAATCATAGAATCATAGAATGCTTTGGGTTGGAAGGGACCTTTAAAGGTCATCTAGTCCAACTCCCCTGCAACGAACAGTGACATCTTCAACTAGATCAGGTTGCTCAGAGCCCAGTCCAACCTGACCTTGAATGTTTCCAGGGATAGGGCATCTACAGCCTCTCTGGTCAACCCGTTCCAGTGTTTCACCACCCTCATTGTAAAAAATTTCTTCCTTGTATCTAGTCTGTATCTACCCTCTTCTGGTTTAAAACCATCACCCCTTGTCCTATCACAACAGGCCCTATGAAAATGTCTGTCCTCATCTTTCTTATAAGGCCCCTTTAAGTACTGAAAGGCCACCATAAGGTCTCCCTGGAGTCTTCTCTTCTCCAGGCTGAATAACCCCAGCTCTCTCAGCCTTTCCTCATAGGATAGGTGTTCCATCCCTCTGATAATTTTTGTGGCCCTGCTCTGGGCCTGCTCCAACAGGTCCATGTCTTCCCTGTGCTGAGGGCACCAGAGCTGGATGCAGTACTCCAGGTGAGGTCTCACCAGAGCAGAGTAGAGGGGCAGAATCACCTCCCTCGACCTGCTGGCCACCATTCTTTTGGTGCAGCCCAGGATACGGTTGGCCTTCTGGGCTGCAAGTGCACATTGATGGCTCATGTCCAGTTTACCATCCACCAGTACCCCCAAGTCCTTCTCCGCAGGACTGCTCTCAATTCCTTCATCCTCCAGCCTGTATTGATACCAGGGGTTGCTCTGACTCATGGGCAGGACCTTGCACTTGGCCTTGTTGAATCTCATGAGGAAATGGGAATAGAAAAATTATTTTCCTTCTGTAAAAATAGATATGAATATAAAATAAAGTAATTCTTTATTTCTACAGATTATTTAACAGCAGCGATGCTGCTTATATTTAAAGAGAAATAGCTGAAAAGTAACAATCTCTTTTATCCTGTTTATGCAAAGTGTTACATAGCAATTTGGCTAAGAGTGGGCCATATACGCATTTGTTCATTAATACATTAAATAAAAAGTCATAACCCTTCTGTCTGCCTTAAACTGATTCTTTCTTAGCTTTAGATGCTCTTTGTTTAACAGATTTTTTTTTTTTAATTTCTTGTTATACTCTTTCTCCAGTAATATATAAAACCAGTTTGCTGCATCTTCAGCCCAGGCAGATGACAATATATCTCCCAGAAGTGCGGAAGATTTCAATGGACTACATTAACCTGCCTGTCTTTAATCCAAATGTTTTCAGCGAAGACGAAGATGATTTACCTGGTAAGGAGGAGCTGGAGGTCTGCCATGTTATGGGTTAAGCTAGATGGAAGACAGATCACTTGTGTCACTCACCCCCTCTGGTAAACACAGGAGTCAAAATCCCTTAGTCTGATGGGGTCCCGTAGAACTGAATTAGAATAAGGCTAACATGTGTTATGGACATTGTTTTCTAAAATATGTGGGAAATATATTCTGTCTAAGTTTCAAGTTCATTGGAAAATTAATCATCTTCTATTTGGTTTACTAAAATTCTCCTTAGACAGAAGCCTTGCATTCTGCATCTTTGTAGAACAGAACTGTAATGTGTAGGAAGCCCAAAAGGGTCATTCTTGCGACCTGAGGGCAGCAAAATACAGTCTGCTGACAGGAGCTTGAGTTGGAGGGCAGGTTCCTGTAAAACTCAGCCACCCTTTGAGAAGCGATAAATGCTCATTTGGATTTTTATCAATACCAAATCTTACAGAGAGGCTAAAATAGTAAAGTAGTCTATAAACAAGGAGGATCAGCAAGAATTTCTCATTTCACTGAGATGTAAGGTAGCAGAAGATTCAAGCAATGCAGGGAACACTTGGATGCAGGTGATGTGAATGTGGCAGGTAAAAGGATTGGAAGTACTCCAGACCTCCTCCAATCAAAAAAAAAAATAAATCATCATGCCAATAAAACTAACAAATAATAGACAAGAAGATAAATTAATGCATTTTCAGAATTTTCACATCAGTGAGGGATTCCTGTTGCCCGGTCACAGATTTTTGTAACTACAGGAGTGGCTGTCCTACCAGTACCCTTTAAGGAGAAAGGAGTGTGAGTACTGCAAAGCAATTAAAGGCTCGTGCTAGAGTCTGTTGAAATAAACGGAAATACTCCCATTATTTCAGACCAAGGTTTTGACTGCTGAAAGCATCAAAGCTTGTGCCTGACCCAAGCATCAAAGTAGTCCTCTGGACTTCTAAGGAAATACTCATGTGCTTAAAATGGAGCCCATTCTTTCACAATTTGGGATTTGGCTTGCCTAATTTATGTCTACATAATATTCACCTGTAGGATCTGAAGAAAATAATAGAGACATTGATGATCATATATGTGTTATGCATAGGAAGCACTCAACATTTTCTATTATGAAACATGATCCAAGCTGACAGAAGGTAATACAAAAATTAAATAGAAAAAAAGAAGTTAATATAAAGTCTTCACATTCCTTCCTGAAAATTGGATTAGATCTGCAATATCAATTCCTTTTATACTAGTAAAAGAGATGAAATGGTACTGAGAATTGCAGGTTGGTGAACACCACATAAGTGTAGGGAAAACTGTTAGTTTTGTTACAGATCTTTGAGAAGGCTAGTAAAAGAATCATACTATCCTGTCCTCCATAACAGCCTTCCTGTTCTTGTCCACTTTTTTCTTTCTAGTTTCTTCTGAAAAATCATTTCTGACTTAGCAAATGGAGGCTACTTAAATTTTCAAAAACATCTTTGGGGATATCCTTTCTTAAAGCCTGCATATAAAGGAAAAAAGTGCTGTATACTAATGGGAAAAAATATTGCAGCATGAGTAATGATTACATGATAGATTAAAAAAAACATTGTAGAATGTTAATAGTGAGGTACTCTTGGGACAGGTGGTTTTTAATGTAGTCAGTAAAAATTTGGAAAGGGAAATGGACAGTGAATTGATTTAACTTGCAAATTATGCAAACAAATCAATTAAAAACCATTGGAGAAATGAAAAAAACATTGGATTTAAACACTTTGGGATATTAAGGAACACCGCGACAAATGAGATTTTGTTTGATAAGGCACTTAATACCCATGACAGCAACATTCTGGGTTGCTCAAGCCAAGCTAACAATTAAACCTTAAGCTCTGGTGGATAAATTGCTAACCTGCAGGCATCAGGATGAAAGCATGGCCTACCAGCCGAGCGCAGAACCACGCTGCCTTAGGGTCAGTTATGTTTAGCTTTCGGTCTTCTTCTAAAGGAACGAACAGAACTACCATAAAAATTTGCCAGCATAGCCACAGACCTATCTGTACACCTACCACATTCGTGACTGATGCTGATAAAAGCCTAGTGCTACTGAAAATATAATTATAGGGCACAGGTAGATAACTCCAATTTTAGTTAGAAATTAAGTAGAACTGGGCAGTGGCTGGAGGAGTCCTGACTAACGGATCTCTTGCCTGATCTGGTCTTACAAATCAGAGGTTTCCACAGAATTTGACACACTTAAATGATCTTGGATATGATGCTTGGATCCTGAACATTACTGTAGTTTCTTTTCCTCCCATAAACCTGCTGATGCAAGTCACATATAATTGTCCATGTTTTTTATACAAGAAAAACTAATAATCTGCAAGATTGTTGGGAGTTTTAATACAGTATTTACTGTTTCCCCTCATTATTATATTTTGTTCCTTCTTATCTTGACTTCTGCACCTGTACTTGGTTCCAGTGTCCTCATTTCCCTGCTATGTTCCAGCTTTTCAGTGGTAGTTCCTGTTGGAATTACTCTCACCACTTTTTGCAAAAGGAATTGCAAGCATTTGAGCAAGCTCCATGCTTCTGCTTAATATCATCAGAATTGCTTCATGCCTCACTGTCCCTTGTTCACCACCACCATGTGTGGGAAACTTTTCCTATATACATTTGCTTCTTTTCACATTTCTGATTGCAGCCTGTCCAAACATTGGTGCTGAAATTGCCCTGATTACAGTACCCACTTCTTGAATCTCTTTGGCTTCCCATCTATTTCCTCACATCTTCTTTCTTCTAGAAATCTTCTTTCAAGAACTTTTATAAATTTTGTCTGTATTTCATTCCATCATATTCCTCTCTCTTTTTGTTTCATCTTCCTACTTTTTGCATTACTGGTTGCTTTGTCACCCACTATACTCAAGAGATAGTAATACTTCCCTTTTCCCAACTGTTGTCTGCATTCTCCAGTTTTCCTAAGCTCATTAAGTCTGGGGACATTATACTAGACACTATATAGTACCTTCAGTGCAGGTCTTCAATTTTCTTTTTCTTTTCTTCCACTTTTTTTTTTTT
>VZTL01001749.1:4496-16982 GCA_013400535.1 Scopus umbretta
TGCTCTTTGCCTGTGTTAATAGGCCAGCGACTGTTATTTACAGATGCTTTCTGGGACTTGAACAGGCGGATTGTACTGATGAGTTTGGCCCTTTAGGTACATAGAAATATGATGCTGAGTGCTACATTACATATTTTTCTATGTGATAGTTTATTCATTGTAAGTCAAGACATAGTTTTAAGCAAAGAAAAAGCTTTCTACCTATGCCTCATTGCCCATAATGACAGAGAATATGAATGCCCATTTTGAAAATTCTGTTACTAAACTCAAGAGCGCTGGAGACCTCCTCCTGCTCCTCTTCCTTTCTGACAGAAGTCAAGTGGATACAACATTTTCCTGAGAAGCAGCTGGTGCGATATGAATCCTATTAGATGGAGAGGGAGCTGAATTCTTCTCTTGGCTCCTCATCCCCTCCTCAGTGGTTTTGCAGAGGGTGTGGAGATCACCTATTGGGTCTGCCCCTGTAGCAAATTACAGAAAAACCTCTGTGCCCTGAAAAGTACCCAGAGTAGCTAGGTAGTGCTCTGCTCAGCACCATCAGGGCTTGAGCTATTCTCAGCATTCCCAAAGGAGATCCAGTGGGAGAGAGAAAGATGAATAGGAGGCGGAGAGCAGAAAGAGAGATCCACCCCAAACTTTACTCAGTGCAGTTCCTGATCCAGGTTACCACATAGCTACCTGCGTGTATGCTTGTGCTGAGACAGGGAAGAGATGCAGGAAACAATAATGACAAAATAAAGAGAGTGGGGCTGTTTGTTTTTTGTTTTTTTTTTTTTTTTCAGCCCATGCCAGGTTCAAGCAGCTGTGAAAATGTGGCCCATCCTTGCCAGTAAGGAAGCACGTGTTGCCGTTCCCTCTTCTATGCAATGCGGTCTTGCAATGTCTTCAAAACCATTCCTTATATTTTATAAGGTACCACCAACTTTGAAGGAAGAAAATGCTCTTACCGTAATAGAGAGTCATGGTTGTCCAATGTACAGCTTTGAGAAGTACAGTGCATCATGAATAAAGAAGATGGAGGATTTATTCTAAAAGCATGGTTAATCCATTTCACCACTGATGATATCCATGAATCTGTTTGTCTGTTTTGGTTAATCTGCGTAGGCATTTGTATTATGAATATCACTGTGCTGTCTCAGTGCTTACATGTCTGTTGTATATTACGGAAGAAACATCTCTAATTTAATTAGTTCAATTTATGGCATGAATGAATTTAGAATTTATTATACAATGGATGCTTATTTAAGAGAGACTTAATTATTCATTTCTACGTTTGGGTAAGAGTAACGTAGCCTCAACAGAAATTCCTGTTAAGTTTATAGGTATTAGTTTCTTCCACTGAGCTGTATAAAAGTCTGATGAAAGAAAAATCTAATGCAGACACAGTAAATTACTCTGCTCCCACCTCACACTGGGATTGAGCTCAGAAATGATTAATGTGCTATAGATTTCTGTAGCAGGTCAGAAGAAGCAAAGAAAATGATCCACTCACTCTCACCAGGACACAGCAGCTCTAGTGTTTAATATGTTCATCCATGCTTTGTCTGTCTGAAGGATACAAAGCAAGAAGCCAAAAAGGCATTTATCTTTATTCTGCGTAAAGGAGGGAGAGGATGACAATTAAATTACATAATGGAAAGGCGAAACCTCTGCGATTTGTATTTGATCTAAAAGCAACTATTATCTAAGAAAAATGGATCAAATTCTACTTTTGGTCATGTTTTTACTATCCTGTAGTGTTAACTAGGCAGCATGAGTGCAACTGAAGAACCTTTGTTGGTATCCATTTCATTTGGTGTGTAGAACACAATGTTATCGATTAAGAGAAAATTACAAGAGTTAAATGGGTGGTGATTAGGACAAAGAGACTGTTTTCTGTTTTCTCCACGCTTCAGTGCATGACCTCTCTCTCTCTGCTGCCTTGGGTGCATTTTCCATAAGAAGTTGCCTGGATTTTGAAGCAGAACTAACTTTTCACTTCTAAATTGATGTGCTTTGCTTCAGGACATACCTGGGATATATCCTATGCTGGGAGAAATGGAAGCGTTCTTGTGCCTGTGTGGCAGTCCTTCTACAGCAAACAGAGACTTCAGTTTCTGTTGTGCTTGGGTTTTTTCCTGTCTACAGAGTGGTTGTCTGTAGGAGAAGTTTATGTTCTGCCAGGTTGTGTGGGAATGAACAGCAGCTTATTCCGGGGATATGCTCTTGGTGCTCACAAAACCTACAAGGTAGGTTACTCTGAGAACAGCTGGATGGGTTTTCCAGAGGAATTAGTTGTGTTGTATGCAGACAGGACTTTAATTTGCTTGACAGCCACAACTGAAACGTGTGTTTGGAAATATTAGAAGAAAAAATAACTGATCTTTTCTCAAAATACCCAAATTCTGTTTCTCAAGTTAAGATACATGAGGCTATCTAGGTGGTCATTAGTTGTGCAGGTTTCTTGGAATGGTTGAAAATATATGTCAGTCACTGCCTCTTGTGCACGATTTTTTCTCTATTAGTAATGATCCCATTCCCCATGTCCAACTTGAATCAGGGATGAGAAAAAGTCTGAAAGTAAAAGAAAGCTGCGCATGAAGCGCAACAGAACTCAAGTACAAGGAAAACCAAAGTAGACTCAACTGCAAAACCATTGCAAAGAGAATGGAGAACCCATTTGGAAAAGCTATTTGCAAACAGCTCACTTTCTCGCACGTTCAAGCCCCGTCAGCAGCCAGGCTGCAGCAGAGTAGTAAATCTCCAGAGCTTGTGTGCTGTGTATTCATGTCTGGGCTCACGAGAGGCTGCCAACATCAATATTGATTGTGCTGTCCCTTCCAAAATACACTATATATGTCACAGTTTTGTGCCAGTCGAATCAGCTAATATTGAATACAGGGCAAGTGCCAGAGCTCAGTGGCAAGATTGTGAGGGAGGATTGGTAGTTCCTCTCAAATATTTTTGACAAAAGAAAGACATTTTCCTTGACCGATATGTGTTAGGGGCTGATGTGAAGGAATTTTATTTTCAGGTGTTGTTAATATTTTGGATGAAAATCCACAGACTTTTTTATTTTATCAAAAGATGCCCTTTTTGTTATCTTTTTTAAAAAAAAAAACCAACCAGCCCCTACACCCAGATTTTTTTATATGCTCTATTTTACATGCCTAGTTTTAGTCAAACAATTAAACATAATGCTTCAAATAACAAAGTTAAGACATATGCAAAACATATTAAAGGTAGATCTTTGGGAGATGTAATCTGCTAGTCTGTTGGTGTTTTGTTAATATGCAGCTGAAAATGTGCACCTACACTGTAAGTAAGTGACAATAATACACAGTATATCATCAAAGCGTAGCTATTTCCTCATAATGGATGAGTTTTGAGGATTTGTTTCATTTACCATTCCTATCATATTCTTTCTGTATATGATTGTATATGATTATACCATATAGATATATATGATTTATACCATAGATATACAATTATACCAAGCAGCCGAGTTTACATGTGGAAAAGGTTGAGTCTGCATTTTTAGCCCAGGGGTCCCTCAGGTTCTGTGAGATCCTAACAGATGAAGATTTTGCCAGCTTTTTCCAATTTGTAGGGAAAGTAATTAATTCCTTTTGCTAGTGAAAAGACACCAGAATGTCACTGTTGATGCTTAGAAATCAAAACTAGACATATCCAGACTAGCAATAATGTTCTTAAATAGTGGGAATTAACTAGTAGATATCCAGTTCCTTCTTGGTCATGTGAAATCCTTAAACTGGAACTGGATACCTTTGTAAAAGTTTAGGCTAAAGTAGGTATACAGATTCTGCATTTAACACTGAAAATACTGCAATTTAACATATCAAGTGATCATCTTTCAGTCAAGTTTTCTCTAGCAGGGCAACTGCTACCTTACTTTTTTAAACATGCAACATTTAAGTGTCATAACAGAGCCTATAACAATAAGGTAAACTTTATTTTAAAGGCACTGACTGTAGTGTTCCTGCATAATGAGGCAGACAATGCTTCTGAAAATAATTCTAAAAGGTTAACGTTTCCCTTTTTGTACATGGGAAATGTGCCAGCTTTTTCAGTCCTCATAGATTCATAGACTTCACAGTCACAGTGGTCTGTTATAATACTTCAGTCTGATTTCCTGCATTACCCTTTGAAAGGAGGAGCTGAATCCCTCAACATCTTTTCTGATATCACTATGTATTTGTTTGCTTATTTACATTGCAATTTTATCGGAGACCTCAAGTCAGGAGTGGAGTTTCTCCGTGCTGGACAAAAAAAAAAAAAAAGAAAAAAAGAAAAATCAGAATGCCCAAGATTTGGTATGAATCTCTCTTTGTAGTATGAAAATTACTTTTTTCCATTGAATGAGCAGTCAGTGTTTTGGCTTCAACGCTATGGCTTTTTATTGTGGCTCACACAGCTGCTGTATCTTTTTTATTTCCCAAGATCATATTCCAGTTTTCAAGACACTTCCTTATGGTTCAAGGTGTGTCTGCTTTTGAGTTTGAGTTGGTTTATATCAAATTGCCCCCATTCTTTTCATGTAGCATAACCCAATTCTGATTGAAATGACCTGAATTTTCCATTGCTTGTCATTTTAATGTTACTTTCAGTCATCACAATGGCTGAAGTCTACTTCTAACTTTATTTGGAAAGAGTTTATGACTGACTGACTTGCTTTTCTTTCCTGTGTTTTAGGAAAGCTAGTGCTACTCCCTCTTTTTTTTTTTTTTTTTTTTTTTTTTTTTTTTTTTTTTTTGTCTTTCAGAGTAGAAGTTATTTCTTTACTTCATTCATTGCTTTTGACATCGCAGAAATTTCACAATCTTCTGTAACCTAAAAGATTAATAATTTTTCTGTCTACTATTAATAATAAAATATGGCAATCAAGTGCAGCTGTCTTCAGTCTTTCCCAGAAATGCACAGAGCTACACACGTGTCTGTATTTCCCCACAATGTTCCATCCTGCTTAACTGTTTTTAGATTTGTGGCATATTTCACCTTTCTGCTTCCAGTTTTGTAATTCGAGGTGCCTTAGTCTGTGACTAATCTGTGTATCAGAGTATATGATTTCTATCTCGATTGTCTGTGTGTATGTGTAAGAGAGGGAAGCAATGCTGCAATCTGTTCATTGGCATTTCTTACAGTCAGAGAGTTGTGCTTTAACCCCAGCCGGCAACTCAGCCCCACACGGCCGCTCGCTCGCTCCAGCCCAGTGGGATGGGGGAGAGAATCGGAAGAGTAAAAGTGAGAAAACTCACGGATTGAGATAAAGACAGTTCCATAGGCAAAGCAAAAGCCGTGCAGCAAGCAAAGCCAAACCAGGAATTCATTCCCTGCTTCCCACGGGCAGGCAGGTGCTCAGCCATCCCCAGGACAGCCGGGCTCCGCCACGCGCAACGGTGACTCGGGAAGAGAGAACTCCGTACCCCCAATGTGCCCCCCTCCCTCCTCCTTCCCCCGGCTCTCTGCGCCGAGCCCGACGCCGTTCGGTGTGGGCCATCCCTCGGGGCAGTCGGGCTCAGCTGTCCCGGCCGTGTCCCCCCCAGCTCCTTGTGCCCCCAGCCTGCTGGCTGCTGGGGTGGGCTGAGGGCAGACAAGGCCTTGGCTCTGGGGGAGCGCTGCTCCGCAGGACGGACACGGCCCCGGTGACCAGCACAGATCCAAAACATAGCCCCACACTAGCTACCGGGAAAAATTAACCTAGCCAAAACCAGCACACATAGTAAAAGGAGGTAGCACCAGGCTTCAGTGAAGCCCTGTTTTGTTAGAGCCCCTGTTTCTCTGTGTGAGAAAGTAGTAAGCTGGGTGTAACATTCAGGAGAGGAAGGTTCAGGAGTGGATTTTTTTCTTTTGTCTTGTCTTTTTCTTTCTTTATAGTAAAGGAAAAGATGTGTCCCTGAGAAATGTTTTGTCACCAATTCATGGTGAACTCAAGCCACTTCAGACTCAGACTTTCAGTTCATAGAAACAGCCTCAAGTTTTGCGCTTTCAAGGTCTGGTCAACTCTCCTCATCTGGCTGTCAGAATTTCAGCACATCTGTTCTGCAGGAACACTTAGCTTCTTTTTGAACACTGCAAGTGCAATATACTCGCTGTTCTGTCCTAGTTTTATTTTAAACAAATTTCTCTTTTCGTGCTTATGATAGGTTAGTCATGATCAGAAAATTATCTCTGCTGTTTGTTGGTCAAGAGTGTGTGCTCCAGAGGAAAGGGAACCTGATGCTGTCACATTATTTGTGTTTGTTGGGAAATATATGCCTTGGTTGTTATCAAATGTGATACTTAGGGTTGTGTTAGGATCCAGTCATTCACTTTGCCATACCAGATGATAAAGCCAAACGACTATCCTTAAAAAATAAAAAGAAAAGGCCTTTTTCTTTCCCTTTTTCCAGTGCTCCTCTCAGGTAGCAGACAGCTAGCAATTTAAATGAGTTGAGTTTATGGATGGCTGCAGAAGCTGTCTTCCTTCGCACCCTGTGTATATCCATCAGCTACTCTGCAGCATTTTACTGCAGCAGCAGGGGAACAGCTAATCAGGCCCATCCCGGTGGAGCACTGCGACGGGATGGAGGGGGCTGGACTGCGGATTTGCGTAGGCTTGGAAATGCGCTGGAACAAGAAGGCTGTTTGGAACTCAAGCAGTCAGAGGCATATTACGTGAGTAACCACCCCCAGCAAACATGCATATTAAAACCCCTGGAGGTTTAATAATGAAACTAAATGCACTTTCCTACTTTTTGGTTGTTCTTGTGTATTTTAAGGGCAAAAATCGCTTATGGCAAAAATTAAGTACTCATTAAAAAATTTGCAGACTGTTCCTAATGTAATCAGACTTTCCTTACATCACAGCAACAGAATATATAACAGTACTCTCTTTTTTTTCATCTCCAAATCACTTTCAAGTGTAGAATCAATCATCATGCCACTCTGCTGCTGTGGGTACTTTGCTCCAGTTGCTAAAGAGAATATTGTGGTAAATAAACAATGTTAAGGGCTTGTTTAGCATACAAAAGGGGAGGCGGTCACACTTAAAAATGAAGAAAATTGTTTTAAATAGAATTTGGTATTTTGTGGATTCATATGAATTTGACCCAGGAGATGAGACCACCCCGTATATTCATTCTGAAATTACCTTATTTTGACTGATGAGCTGAAATGAATAATGTTGATCCGTAAGGCAGCCAGTGTAGAATGATCTTTGCTTTGGAAGCATATTTGTGTTGCACATATGTCCAGCCCTGTTCTTTCCCTCTTCCATCTCTGGCTTTTTTGTTATGCATTCCAGAAAAGCTAAGCATACTCTATGACAGCCAGGTGAATATATATGGTGTTAATAAAAGCAGTATTTCAGCTATCAATCTTCTGAGCTGGAGAGATACCTGTAGTAGCTCAGTGCTCAGAGTTACCGTCAAAGTTTACCATGCCATCTACAGAAAAATAAGTTTCAAGATCACAGCTGTATGATCAGCCCGTAAAACTGTGTGGTCAAAAATCTTGGATAAGAGATCAGAGACCTTCGTCCTTTTTTGCTTTCATCAGTGTTCCACCGTCCCTTGTCCCTAGGGCCAGCAGAGTCCAGTCCAACCTGTCCAGGAGACCTGACCTGGGAGGAGGGCTGTGTGCATATCTCTGCATCTTTGCTCTTTGCCTGCAGCCTTAAAGCATCCCCCGACACATTTCACATCTCAACAGCCCTTAACCCCCCCTATGTATTTTGCCCTCCCACACAGGTTTTATCTGTAGCATTTTACACCCAAACCTCTACTCCTCTTCTCCAGCCCTACACCGTATTGCCGGCCTCATGCTGTTTGCTGATGAACCGATGCTCAGCCTCCTATCAGAACTCCTTTGCCATCCACTGCTGCCAGTGATGTCTCGTGGCGCTGGTACAGCTGCACAGCCTGTGCTCTGCATGCCTCTCTCCTTATACAGTTTGTCTCGTTGCAAAGAGAAGAAATGCCGCTGCATTCAGAGGGCTGCTGTTTCATGCCGGTAAATCGCAGGTTGACCACCACTGCGATGTGTTTTTGTGAACAAACTAGTGGTAAAGTAAACCAAAAAAAGTAGCCATGGAGCAAAGGTGTTTTGCAACCTTCAGCATGAAAGAAGAGAGACCTGACAATTTAAATAACACATGGGAAGTAATCATGGATTAGAAGCACTTGGAGGATTTCTTCCTAGTGAACTGGAAATTTTAATCCGTTGAATGAAAAAATACAATGTTATTGCCTGGCTAGAATGAACTGAAACTAGATTCTGATATTTCTAGTGTGGGAATACTGGAATTGCTGTAAACTGAGAGTGTTGTTATGTTCTGAGCTTACTGACAGTAAGTCATTGAGGTATGTCTGTAGGATTGCATTGTGGCAACTGTCCAACTTTCTGAAGATGAATTCTTTGGCTCACAGTTTTCACAGAACTACTGGATGATTAAATCTTCAAATAAATAAACTACAGTCTGGTTTGGATTTCTCTAAAAGCTAATGTTTTCTGGTTTTGAAATACAAAGTAGGAGGCAGTCCATTGTCTAGCTGAGTACTGTAGGTATAAATAATCAGTGTTCATCAGAATGTCAAAAAGTACGTGATGAATTTGGAAGTGGCAGGATGGTGAAGAAAGGCAAGATTCTGTGAGTAACCCCTAAATAATAAATTACATTTTCAGGCGATTCCTTCAAACTTTTCTTTTGTTGACAGATATGTAAGGGACATGTAACATTCTTTGTTTTTTCTCTACAGCATCAGCAAATTATGAACCAGTGTTTTTGCCAGTGCTGTTGCTGCAGATGACCGGTACATCCAGAAAAGAATCTGTTATACTTAAGCTTAGAGGAAAGCATTGCAAATTTTCAGCCATGATTTTCTATTATTTGTATAGAAAGAAATTAGGCATTAATTCTTTAGTACATATTCTGCTCTCATTTCTGTCACTTTTACATCTGCACAAATCTGCTAATTTCAGTTTGTGTACTTCTGATTTATACTGATAAAGCTGAGAATATAATCTGTCCCAGCGAGTGCAAAGTAAACAAAGAGAAATAGGTAATTAAAGATATCAAGGACATACAGGAGACAGAAACTCCAGTGAGAATCCATCAAATGTGTCAGGACAGACAGAGAAAAATCATGGTATCTAGATGACAGCCAGAAGTTAAATAGAAAGTAGAACGGGAGCTGTTTTTCTAAAACATGCAGAAGAAATGGCTGTGTGGAAGATGGTAAGTGAGAATACATTGGAGATGCCAATTGTAGAAAGCCAAAAAGCCAGGCTAAGGTCATAGTAAGAGGAACTAAAAAAAAAATTGGTTGCATATCCTGAAGATCAAGTTATAAATATTTGGTTGAAAAATAGAAAAGACAGAAGAGAGTAGCTGTAAATTGTCTTTTTCTAAAAAATGTCATGTGGGTGGTTGCAAACAAGTATGAAGTTGAGAGAAATTTAACAGGTTAGTGAGAGCTAAGGGGTTATTTAGCCTGATTGCATGCAAAACCAAGAAGAAAATTGGAGAATAATGTGAAGAAATATAGGTAATGAGAAATCTCTTAGGAACTTGCATGCTAAAGTTGAAGCAATAGGCACAAAACAAAAGCAACTGCTAGAAATCTTTAGTAAACACTCATTCTGCTGCTGGAGTCATCAGCAATTGCAGAGAAATCTTTACAGTGTTTGTAAAATGTAGGACCACTGAACCTTGCAGAAAGAAATAAAAGATACACAGGTAATTGTGCAGTTTTCATTAACGTTAGCACAAATCTTCAGGAGAAAAGCTGTAAATTTGAAGAGGCACTCAGAAGATGCTGAAGGTCTTAAAATCCAGAATTACGAAGATTTATGATGAATGACTTTTTGCCTCTGCACCTTATTTTGAAATTTTGGTGATTTTTTGAGGCAGGAATTTTAGATTAACCATGCAGAACTACATACAATAAGCTGTAAACCAGTAAGTGGAGGCAGTCTTGAATAAAGGGAAAAGGCTGCAGTTGAAAACATAATTGCACCGATATCATAGAATCACAGAATGCTTTGGGTTGGAAGGGACCTTTAGAGGTCATCTAGCCCAACCGTCCTGCAGCGAGCACCAACATCTTTAACTAGATCGGGTTGCTCAGGGCCGCCGTTCAACCTGACCTTGAATGTTTCTAGGGATGGGGCCTCCACTACCTCTCTGGGCAGCGTTTCCAGTGTTTCACCACCCTCATTGTAAAAAATTTCTTCCTTATATCCAGTGTAAATCTACCCCCCCTTTAGTTTGAAACCATTACTCCTTGTCCTGGCACAGCAGGCCTACTTAGACATTTGAGATGCCTAAGTGTATTGACGTAGTGCAGGTTTTTCAACAATGAAAGGCTCCGGTTTTGTAGCCTATTTGTAGATATAGGGAAGAGGGGATTATGCTGAGAGTAACACAGCCAAACAAAGCAGTATTGGATCGTGTAGGGATGTTGATGTGGCATATATGTTTATTCATCCTTCTGAGCAGATGAGAGACTCACTGTGGCCATTCTCTTCAAGCTCTTCCCAGCTCTTGTCATTATTAATGACACTTGATTTTTGAAAGGATAGTTACAGATGTGTAATGATGCCTTCCAGCAAATTTCAGGACCTACCACTCTTCTCAGAGCTGAGCTATAGATGTAATCTCAGAGGAGGGTCTGCTACAAGGAAAGGAATGATTAAAAAATCCAGAACATGGTCTGTTGGCAGCTGGTTCTTGAGGTCCCTGCTTGCCCTCTTTCTGTTGTGTTATACTTCACTTTCTGGATTCACTTCACACTGCATTAGGCTTTCGCTTCACTTTCTCTTCAGTTAGTAATATTGCTCATTCCATAACGGTCCAGCTCACATAATCTAGATCTTTTAATCATCCAGTTTTTAATAAGGATCTGTTTTGGTCCTCAAAGGTCTTAAAAGTAATGTACAGTGAGCACAGGCAATTTCTTCATTAACATTTGAGTCTGTGTCAAAATATGCCTTGGAAGCAAGTCTCCCAGTTGTCTCCAGTTACTGTGCTGTTGTTCGTGTTGCAAAGCATATGAAATAGATTCCTTACTGATGAAAGGGGAAAACAGACGTGCTTGGAGGTATAACCAAGAGATCAGTTCAGGGGATCAAACTGGAGCTAGCCTGAAGCAAAGGGTGGACTTCACGAGCAGAGCAGATGGATCCTCAGCATTCCATTCTGCAAATCCGCTCCTCAAGCACCATGCTGCTTGTTGATGTAGACATCAGAATCTGTGCTGTAGGAGGCTTATTGTATATGTTCTTTCCTTCCATAACACACAACTGCAAACCTGCTTGTGCAAGCTGCGGCTGCCGAAGGGTCCAGTCCTCCCCCTGTCACATAACACAGTGCTTTTCAGCCATCAGATGTTCTCAAACCACTGTTAAGAAACAATACGTTAAAGTGTCATTTGCGTTTTATTAACCGATTGTAGGGTTCTAACATGAAAACAAGTTCATGCAGCCTCCGAACTGGTGCTAAGGACTCAGTTTCCTTTTAAGCATCCACTGTAAAGCTGTGGCAGCCTTGGTGTCTCGGTGTGGTTAACCATAGTCTTCTGAGGACTAGACAAACTGGGAGATTTAGCAGAGTCTCGTTTAGGGCAGATTTTTCCACTCCTCAAGCTAATATTAAAATTCTCTGGGGTATTTTTCATTTGGCTGGATTTTTGTCTCTTGATTTCAGATTGCACTTTCCCTTGCAAACACTTCTCCAAGTATTTTTGTGAAAATGAGTTCACCTCTTGAAAGTCTCTACCAGCTCATATTATGTTTGACTGAGCTGACAAATAGCTTGACAGCAGCCCTGGAATCTGCCAAAATACAATTTCAGAAACAACAATGCCAAGTAAGGTAATAATCTAAATGAATGTTACTGCAGCTGAGCATTCGCATTCCTGACTTTCTTTAATTCAATTAGAACCGGCAAGTCCCCAGCTGATTGTTTCTTAGTAATTATAAAAGTTTCTGTTTTCTGTTTCCCTGCTAACACATGATTACAATTCATGTTCCGTGGTTAGCTTATAACAGATTTAACACATCTTCAAATTGTTCCTTAGGTAACGGAGTGAATAGTGGGAATGACCTTAACGTGCAGCTACTAAGAAGTAGCCTCAATGGGGGAAATCCTCTGTTTTAATTAGCTGTTCAAACTCTATTGGATCTCCTAAAAAAAAAAAAGTAAGAGCTGGTTGGAAATCTCAAAAATATATGATTTAGCAATTTCATAGTGTTTGTGGAGATGAAGTTATTTTTGTGGATTTTGTAATGTTTATGTATGAAATGTTTATGTTTTAGAGGGCCTGCAAATAGCCATTGTAGTTTTAAGATAAAAACTATTACATCTGCCATACTAAAACCTGTCTCTTAATTCCATGCAGTATTGCAATGGCACTGTATTGCTAGGGAATTTAGTATTTTAAATCTTGTGGATGTTTTTGTGGATATATTTTTAAGATGATCTTGCTTTTGGGGATGTGTCAGAATGTT
>VZTL01001750.1:0-17548 GCA_013400535.1 Scopus umbretta
TGTATATATGTATATATGCACATGTATATACGGATATACATGCACATATACCCATGCAATGTATAATACATATCTTAGGTAGAACTGCAAATATATAATAACATAATGTATATTATATTGTAGGTATCATATATAATATAATATGTTATATATTTTAATATATATACATCTCTATGAGATATAATCAGGTTTCATTTTGCTTCAGTAAGCCTTTGACTATGGTCAAGGTACCTATCCGTACATCTGAGGTTCCCTGTTTGGAGGCTGAACTATAAATGTCCAACTTCTCTGTCTCCAGAGAGCAGACAAGCTTTACCTCATAGCATCTGTGAGAGCATTGGGCTGCCATTCAGCAGGAGAAGCCTAAACCAACCTGAACACCACCATCCTCTCAGCTCTCTAAGTCCTATGGCTCTGAGGTCACACCACAATAAATAGCACTACTACCTGGAGAGCTTCTGTTGCTGAGAACAAGGCAAGTATGAGGGGACAGGTTACACACTTGGAAGTGTACAGAGTCCTTCAGGATTTATTTGTTCACTCCAGAAAGTGAGTCATGAGAAACCTTAAGGTGGAGCACTCAAAACAAGGAGTGTATAAATGATTAGCAAGGGAAGGTCAGCACTAGTCCTTCAAGTCTGAGCATGTCCCGTTGTCAATGGTACATAAATAATACAAGTTGGATGCCTGTGGTTGCTGGAGAACAGCTATCACACTTCTAGTCTCTGACATGTATCTGACTCATATAATATCATCAATGAGGCTGATCTCAGTTTTCTTAAAAAAAGTTAGTTAAGGTTACAGGAGTGAAGTATAAAAAATGGAACTCGATCAACAGACCCAGTTTCAAGTCAAAGCTGCATGCTTGACAAAAGCCAAACTTTTTTTTAAAAAACAAACCAAAACTCCTTTGTTACATGGAGAGCCAAATGCAAGGATGGGAGATGGACCTGAATTTCACTTGCTCTCGTGCAGCAATGCAATTAATCATCTTGTCAGATAAAATCCGATTGCAGAATCTTTATTAGCACACAGATGCAAACGAAAGAAAGTACACTGCCTGTTTTCTTCAGATCACAGGCTGAGTTTAGAGCATTTGCAGATAGGAAAAAATCAGTTGTCTTCTTCAGTGAGCAGGAATAACTAGTGATTCACTTGGAGGTATCTGACAAGAACACTGAGATTTCTTTTTTTTCTAAGGTAAACTCTTCCATATTATTGATTTTAAATAAAATATTCTGTGGATAACACACCTAAGTACACTAAATATGTTATCCTTAAATCCACTGATACTTGTGGCACTGCATGATGTAGCATCTAACTACTGAGTACAGTTCTACAAAGGCTGTAGTTTCTGGTATTTTCAGCAATATTGACTGTATCAACTATGGGGGAATCCAGGCCATTGTGGTAGTTTATTATCCAGCTGTGACTGCTCTTAGACATCTCTGGCACCACATCTTTTGTAGAGCTACTGAGTAGCTTTTGCACTGGTACTAAGTTTTTCTTCAGATGCTCTCCAGTAAACTTCTTATCATGGATTGAAGTTGGACAGGTGAGCTGCATCATAGAGATGGGGCAAATCCTGAAAGGTGCAGAGCAACAGAAGCTTCTGTGGAGTGTGAAAGTATACAATCATATACCTTTTTTTGGTCTTATGCTAAAACATGCATAAGTCATTTCACAGACATCTGCATCAGAAAGGACAGGCTGCACAGCACCGGGTGAAAAAGCAATTTTTTCAGCATACTTCTATTTAGCAATTCAGAGCACAATCCTACCACAACCCAGCAGTTAGAAGGAATGCCAGGAAAAGCTTTATGTATACATACAACAGACAACCTAGTCATCGGTCTGCCTTTTCTCAAGGAGCTTCTCTTGTTCATTTTTCTTTCACCTACAGTCAAAGACACTTTGATCCCTACATCCAAGCAGACATCTGTCTGAAAGAAAAGGAGCCAAGAGACCACAGAGATGTGAAGCCAAGGACAAGTGTTCTCAGTGAGCTCTGAGGGACAAGGTGGATGGGGCACCCTGGACTGGTGGATGGAGGGGACCAGCTAGGACAGGGGTAAGCTGAGCATGAAAGTGCTTGTGGTTCAATGGCTCCTGTCCGAGCTGGAATAGGGCAGGTGACAACTGGGTGATGCCACTACAAAACCTGAATGTTGACCGGTGCCGTCCCTGCCCCTCCTTGCTCTCAGGCAGTGGGTGGCAGGAATGGTGATGCTTCTGCCCTTTCACTCTTGAGGCAAGAGGCAAGAAGGATGTAGTTCCCATGTGTTTGGGTAAGGATCCTAGCTGGGCCCACTTTCATATGTGCACACTTTCCAGTCACAGTGCCATCTGACTTACCAGCACTTCCTCTGCAGCCACCACTTTCTGTCTGGGACAATTCTCAGCTCCCCTGGTGACACTACAGTGCTGGCAGAGTGTGCCTTGCTGGTGATTTACTGAACGGTAGAATTAAAATGCAATTTTGAATTTTAATGAGGTTTAACACTGTGCAGATCTGCACAAAGTTCAATGAAATAATTTTTTTCCTGTCTATATACATCTGTAGCTATGTGTCTTGTCTTAATGTAATATATTTGTGGATGTGCTCTATACATCCCTTTGATTTGAGAATCTTAAAACACTTTACAAACAAACATTATCTGTGGAGTAGAGAATTCTTATTCTGAACCATTCTTACCCCTCAGAAATGCTGAGAAGCAGGGGAGACATAGCTTCTTCTGCATAGCAGTTATATTTTTCAGGACCCTCAAAAATCTGACCGTGAACTGGCCAAGAAAAGAGACAAGCCTCTCACTTTGGTGACTGTATGTCAACTTCCTGCCTGTCAGACAACTTCAGTTAACACTTGACCTTGTCTGGTTTGCAGATTTATTTATCTTTTGCTTGGTTTGCAGATTTATTTATCTTTTTGCTTTCTGATCAATAAAAGTAATAGAAAAGTCTTTGAAAAATAGTAGAAAAGATATCTGAAAAATGCCAATCATTGTACAAACAGCAATAGGTGAAATCAGGAGATAGAATTTGCTTTGTTTGCATTTACGGGGAGTGGCAGAAGGAAGCAGCACCACTGAATGGCTGCGACATATATCATCTTCAAGTTACAAGATCCTTTTCTAAGTAATTTCAACAAATGGTATATACTGAGTTTGCCTCATCCTTCTCTACCCTCTGCAATCACGTGGGTGCTCACTTGTGCAGCAATAGGGGAAGAAGCCAAAACATAATCACCTTGTTTGGATAACTGAACTTCTGTAAAAGCATAAAACCTAACCTGATTTGTAGGTGCTGCCTATGGACTGGGCCCACATATGTACATTTTGCCTAGAACAGTATTTTTCTTGTGCATTTCTACAGGCACAGTGAGTGCTGAGATCATGGGCATGCAGTTTACTCATGCAAAAATAAAGTAATGAAATGCAGTCTCTTGCCTGTTTTCTTCTTTGGGAGGTGCTGCAGAGGGCTGCCGTTTTCAAAGCAATTGGCAGTGAAATTGTGTCTGCATCCTTTTGTGTGAAACAAAAGAATGAGACAAGACACAAGAAGAGTTACAAACTAATTAAAGGTTGGGCAGCCGCTTTAGATCACAGAAAAATGTCTTGAGCCACGTACGTTTAAATTAGTAAATAACCATCTTAACTACTTAAGCAGTGCTATCATTCTTTGTCAGTGTGATCCTCATGCTTATGCAAAGCGTATGGATGCTTTTATGCAGAGCAGACCAGCATATTAGAGAGAAGATTGGTGACTCACAGTTCCTTGCAATGAACTATACTGAAAAAGGATGCTTAAACCTGTAAGCTCAGAATTGCTCTGCCTTCATCACACAGACACATTGCTATGATACAGCTGACTGGGAGCACAAACAACTTCTCAGAGAAATTCATAACAAAAACCATGTATTTATTCCCTTTAAAAGACAGGAGGAATAACCCCCAAAGCTGACCAAGCTATTTCTTTCTGTCCCCTTTGTTATTTTCTAGTATCTCTGGGCCTGAGTCAAAACCACAGCTGTCCACCCAAGCCTTCCCACTGACTTCTGTGGGGCTTGGACAGGGCTTGCTTGTTATCAAGCTTTGGTGCTGACCTTAGTCTTCCATCTCATCTCCCAGGCTCCCAGGAAGAGAGAATAGTAGACCCCAAACAACACCAGGAAAGAATTCAGGTTAAAGCTGCCTGGGACAGGTTTCAAGATGTGTTTTGAGGTAACTGGTAGTGAGGCATGGCTTCAAAATCCAAATAAAGGAGTGATGTCTCAGCATGATATGTCAGCACGTTTTTGAAGAGCACCAAACACCATAAAACCAGAGGCTTTGGGCAGTGCCATTTATTTAATAATAGCAAAATAAAAAATAGAACTGTGATTGAATTTTAAATTTGACCATATTTCTTGTTCTCTCAACTTTGCTGATACACATTACTGCTCCATTTCTTTCTGGAAAAATAGGAAATAAGGACAAACCTTGAAGGTTTAGCTTTCTGCCTGGACCTGCAGCACTTTAGGCAGCAGTCTGCAAGTTGCCCAGGCATAAATCTTCTGTCATCCAGAAGAGCACAGAGGGCATCACAGTCATTCCCAGGCTTGCTAGCAGAGCCTCAGCAAACTATTGCCTTGCGTTTGGGTCCTGGCCCAAGACACATCATCTAAACGTTGCTTCTTGCAGACCAGCAGCCTTCTATTCTCCTGTCATCTGTGTTCCCTCCTATTCTGTACAAAAAATGTGAAGCACAAGGAAGAAAATGTCAATGAGTGTTCCATTTATCCAGTAAGACCTTGCACTTGAGATGGAATAGCACACGGCACCCAGGACAACATCAATGCACAGCTCTGCTTAAACACGGTGGGTTTTGACTAAAGAAGTAAAACCAGGAACTAGTAAAAATTAGCGGAATAAGGTACAGTTTAATAACCACAATAAACAGCTGCTAACCATGTGGTAGTGCAGAGGTTTCCATAAACCCATGAACTTTGCGAGGCTGCTGGGAACATCCAGTGCTATCTTCTCAGGTGAGAGAGCAGGAAGAAAGAAGGGGTACTCATCAATTCATCCCTTTATTCACACCTAGGGAGGAAATGTCTTCTGCTGACGATAAACCACAGCAAATACAAGAAGCCACCCCTCTGTTACCACATGCAAACCTGCATTTGTGAAGTAGGGTGCACCCAGCATAAAGCACCCCCAACTTCTGCATTTTAGGAGGATTAACTACCCGCTTCGTGGACATGCTCTGCCTTTGGGATTTCTTTGCTGTTTCTGAAGGGTTGTGGCTGTTTCAGGGAAAGAGAAGAATCGAAAAAAAATCACACTTTTAGGTTAGTGCATTATTATGGGTGACAATTTTCATCATCATTTTTAAAGGGGTGATTCAGTGGCCCTTTGAGGATTTGAATGTATTCGATTTTTGCTCTTTGGACAAGACAGACTACAACCATGGATTTGAAAAATAAAGTTATTTAATACCCCACTGGCTTTAAAAGACAAGGTCTGGCATACACATCTTCTCTTTGGAATTCTGATTTCTCAGATCTGAACCCCATGCTTCAGGGGAGCCATCATTTAGCAGTAATGCAAAGTGTGGCACAGTGACATTTTTATTCACACAAATCCTTGCACACACAGAATTTTGCTGAAATGCACGTAAATGTTTAATGAAACTGTAGCTGGATAAACTAAGACTCTGAGAAGTAAAGTCACTTGGAAGCATGGCTCCATCAGTGAAAAACTGGTATCAACATCCTATTGCCATAAGTGGACCCGAGCATCACTGCAGGCCAGGAGGATGAACCCAGAGGGCTCAGCTCATGAATGTACTGGATGAGTTTTTAGTTTAAAGAGCAATAAACCTTTTGCCAATCAACCCCAAAATATACCCAACCACTGATTCCCCACCCCTGCATATTGATGACTAACCTGCTGTGTTCCTTATCCTTATTACATCCCTGTTATGGTTATTTTCTGTTTTGTTTAGCAAATTCAGATGTGCTAAACAATGCTATAGGACTTTTCCTCTCCAATCTCAGTATAATTTCGTATTACAATGCTTCAGTGCCACTTAATGCTGTGACGAGAAATAATGCATTGGCTGCAGTGTATATTGCTTGTGTTCTTCTTCACTGCAACAATGAGTCATTATTCAGAGTATGTTTATGTAATATCATAAATACCAATCTCTGGTATTTATGCAGCATAGTATTTACTTGGGCAAGTTGCCACATGCACTAAAGAAGTAAACAAAGAGCCATTCTTTGGAGGGTTAAAAAAGTCTTAAAATGAATCCAATTTTCCTTCATAAGGCACTCCTTGTTATTTTACCTAAAGTGGCTCTTTAAGATATACAGTATGATAAAACACACAATTCCTGGGAGACGTAATTATGGTTCCTAAGAGACTGGTGAATAAACAATCAGGAATAGAGTGTTTGTTTTCCCTAGGTTTTTCTTAACTATTAATGGAAGGCATTAAAAAAAATGGGGAGGAATGTGTTGGGTTGATAAATGGTAAGAAAAGTTGAGGAGTGCACTTCACTGAACACACAGGGTTTCTGCCTAAAAGCAGTACTATTTTATTGGATTTCAGATAATCCTATTTTGCAAATGCATTTGTGCTGAGTGTAAATACCACAGTGGACTCTTTGTTTGTTATATTTACTGTACTGTGTACATCAATGGCACAACGTGTGTTCTAAAGTAAAGAGCTTGCCTTGTCTCACATTACCTTTAGGCATTAACACAAACAACTACCTTCGAATCAAGGTGGCAAAATCTTCTGCATTGTACAAAATGTTCTGTCTGACACAAATTCCTAAGGAACGGCAGGGGGGCCCCATCCGGCACAGCGTTGAGCCACTGCAAATACTTTTCTAGCAAATCAGCGACACTGCAGCCAACCCTACACACGTGAGTCAACCTTACCCACTGAAAACCTGGAAGGTGGCTAAAGCTAAGCTGAATTAACAGCTGAAGAAAACCTTTTTGCAACCTGTGTATATCAGAATGCAGCTGATTTGGGGGCAGTGTTTAATAATACTGGTCCCCATAAAGTCATTCAAATGATCCATCACCTAAAACCAGAGGCTCCCAAGGCCACTGGTCACCTCTCACATCAGTTACCTCTTCTGTAAATAGCTTGAAGAAACCAAGCTATTTATTCTATTCAACAGTGTGAGTCTTCAACTTGCCATCATCAGTAATATCTAAGCAAATGATGGACTTAGTAGGACCCTCGCAGAAGCACAGCCTCACACTGCAGGGCCTGGACATGCACCAGCACCTGTCACTGCAGGTTTTTAACCTCATGAATATAATAATCAGGTCTTGTTAGTTTAACAGAAACAAACATAGACCTCATATTCCTCCTGTGGCAACTAGGTGTCAGAGCAATAGATCACACTGCTGTAGTTAATATCCATTTATGAACTACTCATATCCTTTAAAAAGATAGACAAGACAGCAAAAGTCATGATAAAGTCTATTTTGTACCAGATCTGAAGTAAATGCTGATGCCATTGAAAGCACACAGCTCATGAGTTATTGCCTAAGTGATGGGAGATATTTTGTCTCTTTCTATCCTGCACAGACAGATTTGCAAAAATGGTTACAAGAAAAATATATGCACAGGATGAATCTGGTCAAGCTAGTACTTGTTCCTGTCTTAAAGATTTATTAGAGAAGTGAATAAACATGCTTATTGTGGTAATTAACCCCATGTAAATCACAAATACTGCCTTTATAGGGTTTTGTTTGTGCTGCTGTCATTAAGGGCCATTCAGTGTTTCCAAACTGGAGGCAGGCCCAAGGTTAAACCTCAGCAAATGAAGGAGGAAGATGCACAAAATGGGGGATAAGGGGGCCCTGGCAGGGGAGCCCCATCAGCAAGCCAGCCCCTTTGTCACTGGTTCACTTCCTTGGGAGTCCAGAGAAAGGAAAGACAGCAGCAATAAAAACCATTGAATCCTACAATCTTTGGTCAGTCTCAGCTTGGTAACTATTTTTCTGTAATCTAAAAAAAAAGATTTGCTTCCAGCCTCTCTACTCCCAGGCTCTGGTCGCGTGAGGCCCGTTTCCCTTGCCCAGGCGAACAAGGGTTTGGCCAGCCCTGCCCTGCCCCGGTGTACGTGGCACGTGTGCCGTGTGTGCGAGGCACAGGGTATGGCCATCATCCCACGCTGCAGGCTGACAAGGAGATAACTGTTTGTGCGATGCGGGGCTAGCTGCTCCTCAGCCTCTGGATGGTTCCTTCCACAGTCTACTGAAACCTACAGAAATCTTTTCACTAATTTCAATAGGCATTGGATCAGTTTTAATGTTCCCAAACCAGATGCCTGAACAGATGTAAGGTGTCAGTGCTAGTTCAGTCCTCAGGAACGGCCCTTTATCTTCTCCTCTGGTTTGTAGGGCCCATCCTGTCCTGTTTTTTTCTAGCAGCTAACACCATTAGTAATGGAAGTCTATGTCTAATAGGAAATGCCTTTTCTCCTGTAATAAAGCCCTCAAATTAATTAGCAGCAGTGTGATGCCTTCGAAAAAAATCTGAATTGACACCATAACGCTGACTGAGCTGATACTTTGGTAACTTGCTAGACCTCTTGCTGACATCTGCTATATACAGCATGCAAATGATTAAGGTTAGGTAATAGCAACAAGGAACAAGAGCGTTTCTATGTGCACACTTCTGATCACTTTGGTAAGGAGTGATCCATCAAAGATGCCTTTCCATTCAGGACAGTTCTTACTAGAGGAAGTTTAATCAGTGAATAATCTGCAGCCACCCAGTCAGGAGCATGCCGGAGAATCAAAAATATAAGCTCTTCATAGGTCAATATTGCTTGTGAGACAACTACACTTTTCCTCTCGTGCTACGAACCCATCTTGTCTCCTGGCTACACTGAAGAGAAAATTATCACCCAACAAAGACAGCACAACACAGCAAAATTGAAAACACATTTAGCAATTTGCATACCTTGCATGCCATAGAACACCCCCAAATCCTGGTGGAAATGTGTATAACGTGCCAGACATCTTGAACCCAGGAACTCCCCTCCCCATAATCCCTTGGGACCAAAAAGTTTCTGATTGTACTCCAGCTTCCCCATAAAAGCTTCATTGTTACTGCAGCCCAGCCTTTACCAGGAGTCATGGCATTGGGCCACAGCCTCCAGGGACACTCTCAAGCTGCACAAAACAAGTTTTTCCAAACAGTTTAAGTATTTCCCAGCCCAGACTCTCACATTCTAGTTGTTTGTGCAGGGACAGTAACCCACCAAGCCCTGCCTAAAATACTGGTTGTTCAAACTCCACAGAGACATTTTTTACTAACATTCCTTACTGCTGTAACCTCTTGACCATTTAAAACTACTATTAACGGGCAGACTCCATAGGCCTAATGTCAAGGAGTCATCCCTGCTGCAAAAGAAGCAGCAATCAGACAATAGATACATAATTGCTGCTTCCTCAGGAGCACGACTTCAGCTAGCAATTTCTTAGTTTAACTGGACTGTGCAGCAGTCCACAACATACATGCAGCATCAACTGAACAGCTCTTAGTTGCAATAAAATTTTGTGATGAAAACAGGACAATTTGCTGAAAGGGAGTTGACTTGGTTGAATGGCACTGGAGGAGCTATATCTCTTGGAGGGCCCTGGGCCACCCTACGGGCAGCAGTACCAGGGCACCAGCCCAGTGCTCAGCTCCCTTGCTTGGTGCTCAGAACACCCCAGCCCGCAGGGGCAGGTTTCCATGGCTAAATTTTGGAAGGGATGTGTCCAAGCTCCCGTACAGAGATTTTGCCCTCTTGTCTAATCAGGCAGCACCACAGTGGGAAGAAGCCATTGCAAAATTGCTTATTGTACTTAAGTTTCTACCCCGGGAGTTAGGGGGGATCCTGGTGTTTGTGTCAAGGGCACAGACAGGCTGGTGCAGGGATTTGATGGCAGCAGGTAGAAGCTGGGGATGAGGAGTGTCACCGGGACACTCTGCAGCTGCCATGACAGTCTCTGAAGGTGTCTATCTTGCACAATGTTCATTTGCAAGGGGACACCACAGTCAAAAGCTCCATGAGAGTGGCTCAGGCTCCCCTAGCCCCACCATAAAAAGCAAGAGTCTCCTTCTCTCCAGCAGGTTTCTGCCAGCCTCTTCAACACGCTCTATATGAACACCCATCCATCATGAACTCCCTGCTTGCAGCAAAGGGCTGGCAGCCTGAAATACGCTGCCTTTGGGGATTTCATGAGAGCAGCTACTTTCTGCAGAGACAGCAACAGCCTGCCCACCTGTCCCGCCAGCCCCATGGGAGCTGCCAACTTGCACCTTCCTTCCCTGCAGAGCAGCAGCTCCCCAGCCCCACATAAACTGGAGCAGACTCCCCAATATCCCACACCTTCCCCTCCATTCTAGTCCTAATCAAGCTAATCATGACACTCATTTGCTAAATTAGTACTAATTAATGAAATGCTAATTAAAANCTCAGTTTGGTCTAATTTGCTAACACACACACCATAATTACAGGGCTTGTGTTTAGGCATATCTCAAGAGTTCCTCGTACATGTAATAGGAGAGGATAATTCATCCAGAGCCCATTGGGGAAGACCAGCCCTAGACTGTCCAGGGCCAGTACCAGCCCTTTGTACAGACGGGAAGAGCCTCCAAAGCCTTTGGAAGTCTGGTGCAGGTCAAACCTGACGCCTAGCAAAATTCTGCTTGTGCACCTTGCCCTTGCCTCTTTGCAGCCTCACTGGTGACTGCTGACAAGGCAGGAGTAGAGATGCAGGCAAGCTCCCTCACGAGGGAGCCCAGTGCCACTCCAGTTTTCAGTGCAGCCCCTCTTCCTTGCCTTGCCCCAGCTAGGGACACCCTGGCAAGCTTGAAGGTCCCAACCTGGAAAGGACAGGCTCATCCAGCCATGCTGGAGAGGGCTCCTGTGGGACCATCCCCAGTCTGCCAGTGGGGTGCACAACACAAAGATGGAGACTCGCTTACTTACACAAGGCTTCTTGCCAGCATAGCTACATTACCTAGAGGTGCGCTACCTTTCTCTTTCCTGACCATTGTAGCTGTGGCCGCAAAAATGTAAACAGGGACCAAGCCCAAGTGTGGGAGTTGATCCCTTACCTTGTGTGTGCCTAATGGTAACATCTTGTGTTGTCTAATAAGCTCTATCTTGCATCTCTCATCGCACAGATTGAGCCTTGTAAAAGCTTATTGGATCTTGTATAAGCCTTTGGCCAGGTCATGTGCAGCCCTGCAGAGAGGGCAGCTTCTCCTGGCTGTGCCCCTGGCAGGGACTGAGGTTTTGCTCTTCCTTCATGACATTTGCTGAAGTTCTACAGTGAAACACTGAAACCATCCTTGTTCCAGACTCAGAAACACTCACTGCTTTTTAACACCGAGCACAGCTACTTTACATGCTTTGAGATAGCAGCAAACCAACAAAGAAGAGCTGATACAACTACCTGATGGAAAAATAAGTTCATGGCATTTTTTTGGCCTAGAAACCTATCTCACATTAATGCAAATATTCTATGAGGATTCCACTGAGTCCATTCCGCAGACAGATCTACACTTGACAGAGCAGTGCTGTGGAACTGCACCATGCAGTTATGTGCTAGCGGGCTCCAAAGGTAAGCGAGGTCTTGTGCAAAGCCCCGAGGGCACTGCACCCGGGGGGGCTTGTTTTTGAACTGTAATGGTTTCTTTGCAGTACAGTGAATCCCTGGCCTTCAAGTGGGGCTGTTGTGTGGGGGCACAACGTGATGGTAGCAGCTCTGCAGTGGTTACAGTCTTTGGGGGAATGGGAGGGTGGCAGTGTTACCAGGAAGGTTGGTGCCTCTTTACTGATGCTTTTATGGAGTTTCTGACAATTGTTTAAGACATTTAATTTATAAATTTCTCAAGAGAGATTTTTACTTCCCAGAGGACTGAAAGATTTTGAACTCTTTACACTGAATTATTGGCTCTGGCTGAAGATGAAACCGTGCAGCTGCCTGGACCATTATGTTTCCATGAGAGGATGGACATGGCTGTCAAGTGCAGGCCCTGTTGAAGCCCATCTCCACGCACCTGACAAAAGATCACAGCCACAGCTCTGAGCTGGCAGGAGCCCTTCCACTGAAGTGCTGCAATTACAATTGCTCTCATTAAAGCTACATTTCGCCTTTTATCTGACCTTCTTTGATCTTTTCCACAACCTCTGGCAGGTCTTCAGTGCATTCAGTTCTTTATATTAAAGCAATCAATCCCACATGCAACCAATTACATTTAGACATAGTTTGGTGACCATAATATTGTACAGACATTCTACCAAGTTTTCAACAAGAGAGGGTGGCTCCTACATGTCACTTTCTAGTGGGGAGCATGCTGACTGCAGTTCAGAAATATCCCAAGGAGAAAAACATATTCCAGAATTACACTCCAAGCCCAAACGTCCCACTTGCAGACAACATGCTGGCTTTGTGTACATACAATAGGGACCCAAGTGCTGCTCCTCCTCCTTGGGCACAGCATGCAGGGCAAGAATCTCACTAGACCTGTGTGACCAGGTTTGTCATCCAATAACCTCATCACCTGCCACTGTCATTGCCCATGACATACACCAAATATGTTTTGCTTATCAGAAGCAAAGAGGCAGCAGCACCCATAAAGTCTTTTAGCGTCCAGCCATTTTGTCCAGGCCCCTAAGGAGGGGTGGGAGGGCAGCCAGTACAAGTGGGTATATTGCCATCCTGCCTTTGCACTGAATACAGTGCAATCCTCATTACTTCTTGCTGCTGTATGATGCAATGCAGCATGGCCAATGTTTATCATATTATCTAAAGCTCCTCTTTGGGCAGTCTTCAGTTAGAGATACATCCTCCATCTGTTCGCAGTGTCAGATAGTTCATACTTGGGCATGGATGAAAAATGAAATTTCTTTCTATTCAGACAACCCTGGAACAGCACAAATCTTCCAAAATTCAGCAGAGGCATTTAAAGCACATCACCACTGTCTCTTTTGAGCTCTGGGATACAGGCTATTGACACTGCTATTTGTTAAAGTGTCCTAGAGTCTGTTCACCACGGACTTCGCCCTGTTAGCGATGGAGAAGGAGCACATTCCCTCATGTGGGTCATTTCCTTTCAATGGAAGGAACCATTTGATGCCAATTGCTAGCTTGTTTGCTTGCTCCCCTGCCAGGGAGAGGATTTCTTGTGTAGGGGGGCTTCGTGGCAGCAAGAGCAACCTCAAGTTAATTCTCTCACATCTTGAGAGCTCTTTTCAGAATGAGTGCTCTTTTCTTCCTGCTCACACCTTGCTGAGGAGAAGGAGACATCTGTGCGGACCTTCTAGGTCTTGCCATAGCACAAACATGCAATAAGAAGCTCCCCAAGCAGCAGCATTATAGACCATGGTTCTAGCGCTAGATTATTTGTAGAGTTTTTGCATTACAGCAAAAGATCTGGATAACGTGGCTTAGGAACTCTAATGAACTTCAGATGGAAAATTATTCAATAGAGTAGCTTTCCTTCAGAAATGTCATTCTGTCACAATCAAAATGCTTTGTGAAACTATTATTTTTACCAACTTTTTTTTTGAGGAAAAAATTGACAATTTTTGGAATAAAACATTTAGATTTTTTTACTTTATATAATATATGCATTTTTAAAAGTTATAATGGTCTGAATAAGCCAAACTATTTATTTTTGTGGAATTTTCCTTTGTGGAGAATTTCAACATTTTGAGGTTTTGTTCTGAATTGGAATGAAAACAAATTTCAAAATCTCAAAATCGTCTGTGAAACACAATTTCCATTCTCTGGCCAGCTCAAGTTTCAGGCTAGAACATGTATAATAGCTCCCCTGCAGGGAATCCCTTTAGGAAAAATGTCTCTGAATGAATTTACTGGTGCAAACATACAGTTTTAAAGATTTGTCTATTTGTCCAAGCAGACATCTCACCGCTGAAAGCTCCTCCAAGTCACAAGAAGCCTCCACAAGTTCCTGAAAGACTTATTTCTAAAAGGCATTGCTAACTTTGTACGGTTGATGGTGGTCATTTCCTGGTATTGATAGAAGTCACTTGGTTACAGTTGCCACGTATTTGCCATAGATCACAGAAGTAATACCATAACTATTTTTTTTGTCTAAATTTAGTTGGACTGCTTTTAATAATTTAAACTAGAGATGATAAGCTTTATATTACTTTTTTAAGGTAGGTGTTGTCTGTTCAGATTAAAATATTCAATAGAACAGAATTTATATTCTAGAATACTGAGATGGATTTAAATGTTTATAGCCTTAGCAAATAACTCTGCCTCAAAAAAATCATACATTACAAACAAGACGAATTTCAATTTCATGTGTAAAGAACAAAAACCTACTGTAGGACAAATTAATTATTAGGGATGCTGATGGAGACCACTGTAAATGCTGTTTTCAAGTGAGTTACTTTGGATTTACAGTGACATAAATGAGATCATAGGCCAATCTGTTCATAGCAGCTTTATATATCACAAAGGTATGAAAAAGCCCAATACTGAAATGAATTAACATAGACTGTAAGTTAATCACATGCTCTATTAAAAAAAACCCTGCAGACCATATGGGTTTTTGCTACCTTTTTCTAGTTGTGTTTTACTGGAGGGGAGTTGGTCTGCACTGTGCTGATGTACTGTGGAGAGTGTCTCTGCTCCTCCAGAAAGCAAAGGCTTTGTGTCAAGGTGAAAGCTGAACTAAACACACACTCTGCAGTCAAAGTTTGTTTATAACTCTTGACTCTGCTGGGTCAGTTATGCGTCAGTTTCACTAAACAAACAAGTAAAAAGCAGGTCAATGTCCAAATACTGGAGTGCAGCTTATTTAAACTGCTTCAATAGTTGTTGGAGGAGTAAAACTGTAAGTGAAACAAACTGTCTCTGCAGTGAATAAAAGTGCGTGAAACACAGTGGATCAAACGCATGCCCAGGTATGACTCTGAGCTGTCCTTGTCTTTCATTAAGATGCCTTTGACCAACTATCTCAGCATAACGCAGGAAGTTATTGAAAGCACATTTGGCACTCGATGCATTTGTTGCAAAATCAGCAACGTAAATCTTTCAATCCACTGTCTTGAGTTGCTATATTGTAAGGTGTGTGCTAAATCATCACAACAAGAATCACTCTCAGAAGGACTGAAGAGGGGAAAATAAAACAAAATTGCCTGGTAAATCTATCAAGGAATGACAAAGAAGAGCACAGCCAGTTGAATCAGTACCTTATGCGTCCCTTTCCCATGCCTCAGTTCAGCAAAATATTTTCTGGAATCATTACCCTGTTGAGTTAGCTGCTTATCTTGTATATACAAACCACCTCCTTTACTAGACTGCCCATGCATCTCATACCCCTTAATGTAGTTCTATTTAGAAACCCTGTGAGGTACAGAAGTGCCATTATCTCCCATTTTGTATAGGCAACTGAGGCCTAAAGTTAGCAAGCTGCCAAAATATAGGCAGCCGAACACCAGCCCTGTCTCCAGCTGAGCCTTCCCCTTTGTATTTCCTTCTTGAAAGGCTGAATGCTTGTCTGGGTTTGGAGAAGAACGTTTCCATCCACTGGTCTTTCAGTCTTCTGCGTACCCTTTACTGAACATACAAATATGAAAATGAGCAACCAGTCATCTGATGTATATCAACGTGTATCTATCGGTTCATAAATTTGTTATCAGCTCATATGATGTAACTGTGGCCTTTTCACTTAATATCCCATCTTTCCTTATATGCTAGAATGCATGTAAAAAAAATGCCCATCTGATTAGACACCTAATTTTAATGTTAAACAACTCCTATATAAATTTACTCCCTCCTTGCCTTGTATTGTCCAAGAAACATGTTAGCGTGCTTCCTGCTCGGAGGCTGACTTTGCAAAGGCACTGCCAAGGCACCCGTCACACTGCCACCAGGTAGCTGCACCAACGCCGCAGCTCAGCTCAACAGCAACTCTTTCCCTCTTGGAAGGAGAGCTGTTACTGTTCCTGTTGGAAGTGGAGAGGAAAGGGTCTAGTAAGGAGTCAGCTCCCTGCTGGGAAGGACCCGTTGGTAGTTCTCATGTGCTTAATAGTAATTCACTTCTTTGGTATCAGCAAACTCATCAACTTGGTCACTTTCTTCAGTGTAAAATTTCAGTACAGTCATTTTAGAATAATTAATTAATTTTTACTCACTTATTAAGGCTCTTCTCTTTCCAGTATGCCTCTGCTCCTGTGTTTGGAAAAGTTCCCTTTAGATGCTGTGGTTACTCTCCTACATTTTTGGTCTCTGTTACTATTTCTGAAGGGGGCTGTCAGAAGCACTCTGTGTTGGTCTTGCTCTGCTCTGCCCGTAGCACGGACTGCCTTTGACAACAGCAAACGTAAACCAGAGTTATCTGCCTTTGAACACTCCAAACTTAAACAAAAATAAAGATTTGCAAAATTAAAGCAATCTTACTCATGCAGATTTATTCTAAGGGAAGTGGGCAGAGAATGGGTCCCAGGAAGATCACAATACAGGAATCCCTAGATTCCTAGACAAAACCTGTCCAAATGAGTTTGTGGTCAACACTTGAAACAAGAAATTGGCCCTCCCATCAGCTCTTACAACAGACTGATTATGGCAGAGTTCCATGCGGCTGGCACGGAAAGCTCCTCCGTGGCTTCTGCTGGCAGTCTGACATGTGAAGGTGCGGTAATATATTAACTGTGCACCATAAGATGGAAACCACTGCTTCTTTTGATTCCACCTGGAACACTTTTTTTTTCTACTCAGCATGTAAACAGGTGAGCAAGCAGGGAGAATGGTTTAAAAAGCAGAAAGCATGATTAAAATGCTTAAAGGAGAAGATATTGTTCGGCTGAGCAGAAGTGAGAGGGAGGCAACTATCCAACTCAGAGGGACAAGGAATTTGTTCAGGGAGCCACAGAAATATTTGTCTGGAAGCCATGGGAGAAATGAAGAAAAGTATGCTTTATAATAAATATCAAGACGATCTTGTATCACTAAGATCTAGCAGGCTGGGAAATATTTCCTTCAGGGAAGCTCTGGGCTTTCAAGTCTAACAGAGATTTTCTAATAGCTCAAGAATATATACATGCATAGAGCAATTAAAATAGCATTAGATTCCCATGCAGAATGTATAAATGAAATAGCAATAGCACTTTTAGATCAGCAGGTAATAATACCTAGTGTAATACCTGTATAAACAGGACTAAAAACCTAGTGAGAAAAATCTAAAGTGCTGTCCCATAGTCAGCCAGCTACAGTCTCTGATCTGCGACCCTGTCAGCAGGAAATAACGGGAGAAATTAAATGGGTCAGTACAATACCGATCAGGAAGTAGAAGAAACACAAAATCTGTGACACAAAACCAATATCTTGATCACTTTTTGTTGTCCAGTTCCTTTTACAATGTGGAAATAGCTAATTTGCAGTGTCACAGTGCAAGAAAAGCCTACTATATGCTTTCTTGCACCTTTCTAGGCAGGTGATCACAATTACAAATTCTAGTTAACAATTGACAATTCTATTTTATTAGTAGTAGTAGTAGTA